>SNQJ01S0022457.1:377467-389697 GCA_010110895.2 Picea sitchensis
ACCATATCCACCCAAGTGGGGCGTGTCGCATATTATGTTTCGATCTATAAATAAGCAACTGCAAATGAATCTAATATCAATGCATTGTTTCCAGTCTTTCTGTGCATAGCCCATCGGATATCAATTTTATTTTATTATTTTTTAATTATTTTTGAAATGATGTGAAGCTTTTATCATATATTGTTTGACTAGTTGATACTCCCTAATAAAATATTAAATTTATGGTGGTATCATGGTTATTCACAAAATTGTTCAATGTATACATATCATCATTGACATCAATAGATATTAGATGTTGCACCCACTTTATATTGATATATGAGGTTGCTTGTTTAATTCAAAGTCTTTGTGTCTCATCTCCCAATTTTCGTAATTCAAAAGGCCATGTCTTATCATATGTTTTTATAAAATGAAGTTATGAAGCCTAACAACTTCTAGTTGATATATGGCATTGATTCGAAATTCAATTAGGTGAACGGGCCAACAATAAGCCATAGGTATCTATCAACTTGAAGTCCTTGTCTTCCCATCTCCTCATTACCCTAGTCTTGGTGATTAGGGAGCCCTTTGCTCATTCAAACATCAAAATAATAGAATTGTTTGATTCCTTAAAGCTTCACTCAACATCACGACCCACCTTCCTTTTATAGGTGTAGGACTTAATATTTGTCTCTCGAGCTCTTGATTGATTCCATTCATTCAATGAAGGATTATTCAACCCGAGCTTTGGATGTTTGGAGTTGGACCATAGGGTTAGACCCATGTTGGTTCACCGTTTTGACATCATTTTTTAGTGCTAACTAGTCCTTTTACCTACTTTTTTCTTTACCCTTTTTACCAAGATAACATTTCTCTATTACTTTTCCATATTTTATGCAAGGTATAGCCACTCAGGAGGAATTAAGGTAAAAGGAAATGATTTCTTAATAAAAGATTATCTATAAACCATTGAATGTTATATGTTTCAAGATGTTTGATAACCTGTAGTAGTCAATGGAACCTCCAATAGTGCAGTTAAAAATTTATATATAACAAGTGGAGGACATTCAAGGTTTTGAGTAGATGCTCTAGTATGTTCCAAATGTCAAGAAAAGGCATAGTGCAAGGTCATCTCAGAGGATCAAGTCCAGATTTAAAGTCATCGGATTAGCACGAGATATCCATGTTCCAGACTCGTGTTGATTCAACAACAAGTTCCAGCAATCTATTGGCTTGATTCAACAACAAATTCCAACAATATACTAGCATAATTGTCACTCGACTAGCAAGTTCAAGAAGCCCTGCTCAATTGTAGATTGTAATAAACTTTCAAAAATTATAGATTGTAACAAACTTTCAAGTGTTGTGATCTGATATTTTTCTCCTTTTTGAAACACGTTGTACTTATAAATACAACACAACAGAGTTAGTTATGATGATTATGATAGCATGGATAGTGAATTGTTGCTAATACATGTTTTCAAATCTTAATAAAATATATTTTGACCTAAGTTTTGATGTTCAATTAATCTCATAAGTCTGTAGTTTCTTTCAACAACTTGTTCCAGAAGAGGCTGGGCCCCTTTTGTTCTGGTACATTGTTTTTTTGTTCATGAATTTGTTTGTCTCTATTCAATGATTTATTTTTGTTCAATATGTGTTACGCAACTTTAAAAATTATCTTCAATCAACCATTGTGGTGTGCATATTTCAATTTCACTCTAGATTTGCAAGTTAAACATTCATTTCTTGAATTATAAATCAAACCAATCAAAACAAGATATTATTGTTACAGGAAAACGTAAATATGGATTTTAGGCATATAACCCTTTTTTTACTTGAGTAGAATATAATAGTTTAAGTGTTTGAATTATAAATAAAATAGGCTTGATTTACTTCATTGGATACTACAAATGATCTAAATATGCATATATTGTGCATAACATTTCACAAATACCCACCAACTCGGAGTTGATGATTAAATGAAACAAAATTTATATCTATTTCCTTTGTAACAAAAGTAATATATACAAATTTTTTGTCATTTTTTATGTCATTGTCAAGGAAATGCTAAAAAGAATTGGGAAATTTGTAGTGTTAATTTAAAAAGAATATATAAATAGATATAGAGAAATACATACATATAAATAAAGATGGTAAGACACATTAAGATGCAATTTTACACAAAAAAAAAAACAAAAAACAAAAAAATGTTGTAAGTATTTGTTTCACTAACTTTAAATCATGTTAATTTAGGATGCATGAATAGACCTAGAGATCCTAGAGGAATATTTCTATGTGTTACATGAAGAATTATTCCATCCACTCCAACTCATGGTGTAGTAAGAGTCACTTCATCTGCTAACCCATTGGTAGGTAGATTCGAAAGAGGAGAACAACCAAGCAGAATATTGGGACCTCAAGTGAAAGGAAAAAATGCAAAAGAAATTTCAAAAGGATAAGCTCCTAAATTAAGTGAAACTGTGAAGGTTGTATTATTTCCATAAGAGATAACTTTTGGGTTCCCTATTTTGGATCCTAAGACGACAATTCAAATGAAAAATATTCCACCATCATCATTACCAAATTTTCATGCAATGGTAACTGAAGATCCCGATACATTTCTTTTTGAATTTGATGTACTTTTTCATAGTTATGATTATTCTGATTATGTACAAAAGCTCAAATTGTTTCTTGCTATTCTTAAATATGCATCTTTGAGGTGGTTTATGGGATTATGAGGTAATACCATTAAAACTTGGGATGATATGCATAAATGTTTTCTTAAAAAACATTAGGAGTATCGTAAAGCTAGAGGTTTACATGAAGAGATTTTTAAGATGACACAAAGAGAAGAGGAAAACTTAGAATATTGTGTTGAAATATTTCAATATAATCTTCAAAGGTCCAAGAAAAATAAATTGGAATCAAATATTCTTCAGATTATTTTTGTATGAGGAGTTTTGGATAAATGAATAGATTTACTTAACCTCATGGGCCATGGGGATGTGTCTCAATTAACTTATCATGAAATTTGTGACATGTGTTAGTGATACTCTCAAGGTAAAGCTAATTCTGGTAAGGGACCTGAAGATGTTATTTCTAAAGTCAATAAATCAACAACATGAGAAGTAATTGGGGTTGAACTTGGAAATTTATTAGATATCATGTTAGAATTGATATTCTCAGCTCTCTTAGCTCACAATTGAATATATTACAAACTGAAAAGAAGCAAGATGATGAGAGTGAAAATTTAGCTATTTTTTGTTCCAAATGTAGAAAGAAATATACATTAGGAGATTGTCGTCTTAACAATATTTAAGTTTGTGTAGAAAATAATACAACAAACAATTGTCCTTTATTACCAAAAATCAAAGTGATATATCAAGGACATAATGAAGGAACATAACATTTTTTTTTCATGGCACAAAAATGAGCATGGCATCATCATCCATTGAGTATGGAACAAGACCCTACACAAAAATATGTTTCTTATTATGTTAATCAACAATATTCCCCTCAAAATGGGTTTCCACCAATTCCTTGGTCAGAATGGCCTCCTCAACAAGTTCAAAACCAACCTTGGAAACAAGGATGGCTAGGGATTACTTATGGAAATATGTCGTCTCTTCCCTATTCTTCACAAAAATATCAATATCCCCCACAAATCCAACAACAACAATATCCTCCATAAATCCAACAACAACAATGTCCTTCACAACCTCAACAACAACAATTGAAATTACCAAGCAAGCAACCCCATCAAAGACCAACTCAAATACTTGCTTGACCCATTCCAAATCCAAACAATAAGGTATATTATCCTTCTTACAATACTAAGTTACAAACTTTTCCAACATATATGACTACCCCTATTGATTTACAAGATATCCATTTACGATCAGGGGAAGTAGTTAATAAAAAAATTCCAATCAATATTGAAGAGGAAAATGAGGAGGAAACTCTTAATAAATCAAAGAATAATGATAGTCTTACTCCAATAATAAAATCTTCTTCTCCATAAATAGATCCATCACAATCATGTAAATCAACTCTCTATCCAGAGAGGTTAACATTGGAAAAACCTATAATTTAGCTAGAAATTGATTTATTAGGAGAATTGAGGAACGTTTGTGTTAAAATTCACTTATTTCAATCTATTAAAGATGTTCCAATTTATGAAAAAGTAGTTAGGAAATTATGTTTAATAATACTAGGAAGAAAGAAAAAGGATCCACAAATTGTTCAAATCATTAGCAAATTAGAAAATTTGATGCCAGGTAAAAAATTAATCACAAAATATGTTGATCCTTGTTGGAGATACTTCACACACACCTAGGATTTATCTTTCCAAAATTTTCCCTATTTTTATTAGTCATTATTCAGTCTCCTATAGTTTAGGTATATTATTCCTTTTCCTACATTCTAGACGAATATTCTATTCGGTTCACACTTCAGTTTGATCATTTGAGTGGAGTCTTAATGCCACATTGGTTTCATGACCATGCAACAATGGGATTATCACCTACTAATGTGCATTTTCCTTGGGATTATCACCAGACTAGCACATTACTCATGATTCCCTGATCTCCTCCTCACTTCACTTTGTTCCAGTCAATTAAATGAATATTGGGAGACTAGTTAACTTAGACTAGGTGGTAGTTAACTCCCGTAATTGTCGATGTGTGTCAGGATCACTCTAGAACATCACTATGATGCATTGTATTCTCCTCCAATGCACATTAGTTGAGTTATATAGAGTATATCATGTGTAAATTATCATTCATTCATTTGGTTAATGCAAAATTCTTTGATTATCACTCTCTCATTTCAATATTTTTTCATTTCTCTACAAACTATATATGTATTTTTTCTAGCTAGATATTATCTATGTAGCTTCATCCACATTTACATGTTATCGAAGCCAACAGATTGCTAGGAAAAAGACACATCGAAATATTTTTGCAGGTAATGAAGATTGAAGATAACGGGAAAAATGGAATTTCCAAAAGAATTCATTCTTACACTGTACAATTTCTTTTCATGGAAGGACAAGATGGTAATGCATCTCCGAAGAAGAGGATTATACACATTAACCATGGAATTAGAGAGCGAACCCACATCATCCATAGAAAAATACAAGTATCTGAATCAGATGGATAAAGCGTTTGGAACTATTTACAGTCTCATTTCTCCTGAGCTCCTCTTTCACATATCCTCATGTAAAACCCCCATTGAAGTTTGGAACACCATGGATGGAATTTTTGTCAAACATGAGAAGATGAGGGGACATATACTCGAGGTGGAATTGCTAACTTTGTATCCAAAAATCTTCGACAATCTCCAAGATTTCTTTACCAAATATAAAGATTTGTTCTCGCAACTCAAGGCTTGCGAGGTTGATAAATCTAAGGAGGAGTAAAAATGGTTCTTTCCATTATTTCCAAACTTGGTCCAGAATACTGAGTGTTTGTATCCAAATTTAATTCAGTTAGGCTTTCCTTTGGAGTCACCTGGAAGATGTCACTCTTGAGCTCTTTATTGAGTCTCTAATGCAAGAGCAGAAGAATCTCATCAACATGTGGAAAATCAAAGTCCCAAAGGTGCATGCACTTGCTTTACAAGATGGTAGCAGTCACCAAAATCAGAAATTTAAAAACCAAGACAAAGGAAGGCACATGCAAATCCAAATAAGGAAGGGTACTCAAAACACTTCAATGATTCCTCAGGATCCAAAGGTGGAAAGGGAAGAAAAAGGGAGAAATGCACTTACTGCATAAAGTATTCCATTCAAAATATGCATGTATGTAGAAACAAATTGATCAAATGGATCAAATACTTCAACAAAACAACCTTGGAGATCACATCCCCGAGGGTGCTAAGAATAAGAATCTAGAAGATCAAAATCTCAAGAAAGGTAATTCCATCCATGCTTTGATTACCATCAATTCCTCTCCCAATTCTTGGATTGTAGATTTAGGAGCAACACTCCATATGGCAGCCACAAAATAAGTCTACTCTTGATTGGATGCATGCGGAGGCCCTCCTATTCTGATGGGGGACAACTCTCCAGTTGAGATCACTGGAAAAGGGAGAATTGAACTGACAAACGAAATATTTGAGAATGTGCTACATGTTACCAAAATCTCCATCAATCTTATCTCCATGTATTAGATGAAAAACTCCCACACCGTGAAGAGAGTAGTATTCGCACTTGATTTTGTGGATATCTATGACATGAAATCCAATTCCAAGGTTGCTACTGGTGAGGTAAATCATCAATCAAGACTCTACATTTAAAGAACCAATCTGGTTCTTACGACAAACATCCATCATAAATGGAATGAATAACTATAATCCATACTGGACAATAAATATATTGAATAAGAATGTATATAATGAGATAAAATAGATAATATATTATTACAATGATCTTCGTGGCGATATACATATAGGCATTGAATGGCCACGAGGTGAAAAGGTATGTCTCATGCCCTTTAATTAATTAACTATTGATTATTATCGTTGTTTAATATTATTTATATAAAATTTATATATTGTATATTCCATTTCCTTCCCCTTAAAATTGATTTGTCCTCAAAGCATAATTACTGAAAGGCTTCCCTTTAGCTCTTGTTCTGGCTTGCAATGTATTTTCAAGATATTTTGTGCTTGTAGCTACGACACTAGATGAAACACGATGATATGATTTATCAAGTCTCAAATAAAATTGTTGCATCAAGTGTGAATCGATCCACCCCAAGTCGATCTTTATTGGAGCTTTTTGTTGATCAACTATTTTGATGTAACTTTCGACTTTCAACTTCCACACAAGTTGTCGATTTTGTCTCTCTTTTTTGTGTTGATAATGAATTAGTTGGTTCTCTAATTCATTTATTCTCACTTCCCAATGTGTGTCACCTTGATTTTATTCTAAAGTAAATTTTTTTTTACAATATGGACAAGGGACAGTTCCATTCATAAGGCCCCTTTCATACTCTTCCTCTTTTGATCAATAAGGACATTTTTCCAAAATTATTTTCTTCGTAGAAGTCATAGTTCACTTCTTATTTTTTTAATAAATGATAAATGTATGGATTTCAAGAACCCACTTTTAGAACAATACACTTTTCACTTTTTTTTTTTAAATCCTTTAACTTTCCTCGTCTTTTTGTGGATATATCTAACTCCATAATATTTGATATGATACCCTTTCTTCTTAATTTTCCATGGGCCAATGGTTTACCAAAACCATGGGCTTGTAAACTACAAACAATAAAATCAAAATTTACTCTTCCTTGTTCTTTGGATCTTTTTATTGTAAATGATCTTTTCTTTTTTTTTCTTTATTTTTTCTTCTCCCTTTTTTTTCTTTTATTTTTTTTTCCTTGTTCTTGATATCTTGTAATAACTTATAATTTCTTTCAATTGAAAGATTATTTATTCAATGGTATTTTTTTATGATGATTTTTTTTAATTGAAAAATTCCCTTAGGTGGTCAAAGACCTGGATAAATTAGAGAAACTCTGATTTTTTTTTTGTATGAGGCTACAAGGCTGTATGTCCATTGGCTAGGGTCAACAACAAATCTCTGATACCAATGCAAAGAACCAATCTGGTTCTTACGACGAATATCCATTATAAATGGAATGAATAAATGTAATCCATACTAGACAATAAATAATATATTGAATAAGAATGTATCTAATGATATAAAATAGATAATAGATTATTACAATGATCCTCGTGGCGATCTTTATTTTTCTCTCCCTTTTTCTTTTTGTATTTTTTCCTTGTTCTTGAGTATCCTTGTAATAATCCTTATAATTTCCCTTCAAATTGGAAAGATTATTTTATTCAATGGTATTTCTTTTTTACATGATTTTTTAATTGAAAAATTCCCTTAGGTGGTCAAAGACCTGGATAAATTAGAGAAACTCTGATTTTTTTGTATGAGGCTACAAGGCTGTATGTCCATTGGCTAGGGTCAACAACAAATCGATAATTAACGTAAAGAACCAATTTGGTTCTTATGACAAATATCCATTATAAATGGAATAATAAATGTAATCCATCCATACTAGACAATAAATAATATATTGAATAAGAATGTATCTAATGATATAAAATAGATAATAGATTATTACAATGATCCTCGTGGAGATATACATATAGGCATTGAATGGACACGTAGGGTGAAAAGGTATGTCTCTTGCCCTTTCATTAATTAACTATTAATTATTATTGTTGTTTAATATTATTATTATTATATAATATTTATATATTGTATATTACATTACACATTTTTTGAATTTATTGAACTAGATTATGCATTATTGCTTACCCATGATGATGAAAGCAGTAAGATATGGAACGAAAGATTCAGACCATTTAAATTTCAGATATATGCAACAACTTAGCAAGCATGGAATGGTTGATGGTCTACCTGACATCCACTTCTCCAAAGGAGTTTGTGGAGGATGTGTTCTTGGAAAACTCCCTCAAGAGAAATTCGACAAAGGAAAGACTCAAATGGCTTCCTTTCCTTTGGATCTAATCCATAGTGACCTCATGGGATCTTTTCCGCATCCATAAATCAGTAAAACAAGGTACACACTCATTTTTGTTGATGATTTCTCACGCTTCACATGGACTCTCTTTCTCAAGAAAAAATATGAGGTCTTTCAACACCTCAAATATTTCAAAGCCCTTGTTGATACACATCCAGGAAAAAATATTAAAGTCCTCCAAATAGATAATGGGGGGGAGTATGTCAACCATGAGGTGAAAAATATTTGTCTTGAGGCTGGGATTCAGTTGCAACACATGGTTCCTTATAGTTTGCAACAAAACAAAGTGGTTGAGCGAAAAAATAGATCCTTGAAAGAGATGGCATCACGCACGTTGCATGAAAAGTCACTTCCATAGAGATTATTGGATGTAGAACTTAATTATGAAACCTACATTCAAAACATATCTCCCCATAGATATGTCAAGGATAAAACACCCTTCGAGGCTTGGAGTGGCCTCAAACTAGAAGTGACCTACTTCAGTATATTTGGTTCTCATGCATGCACCAGGATTACCTCTAAGAAGAAGAAGCCACTTGATCCACATAGTACATAGTGTATTTTTATTGGATACCCCAACAATGTGAATGGTTACAGACTCATTTATCTCTCCACTTTCCAACTCATCATTGAGCGTTGTGTCAAATTCAAGGAAATTATCTTGCATGTACATCAACAACCGCATGCAAACACTTTTGTTCTTCCACCTGTCATAGATGATGATCATGCACATTATGACTCTTCTTCAGATGAGAATTATGATTCAGAGGATTCATATACAGAGTAGTAAAGTTAGATGTAGAGTCAGTGCATGCATATGTATATGCAGAGACATATCTGAGACCCAAGTGGGTAAAGACTACTCTTCAGGATGCAGGAGGTCTTGCTGGGGATCCAACTGATACCAGGAGGACACTATCAGATTTTGAGAAGCCTCCTCTTTCACTCACTTCCATTGAACCAATGCCACCCATTCATGTTTTCTTGGTTCAGTATTTAGATCCACAGTATTATGGAGAGGTTGTAGGAAATCCCTTTTGGGAATCCTCCATGCAGGATGATTACAACTATCTCCTCAAGAACCAGACTTGGGATCTAGTTCCCCTTCCTGCGGGAAGGAAAATTTTCAAGTGTATATGGGTCTACAGGACCAAGAGCACAATGGATGGAAAGGTTAGCAGATACACAGCTAGGCTAGTTTCCAAAGACTTTTAGCAGGTGCACAACATTGACTATCACGAGATCTTCACTCCAGTAGCAAAGATAGATTCCATACATTTGTCACTTTCCATTGAGGAAGCCAGGGGATGGGAAGTCCATCGGATGGATGTGAAAAATTCATTTCTTCACGGATATCACTCTTAGGAGATCTACATGGAGCAACCCCAAGGATTCATGCAAGATTCATCTTTGGTTTGTCAACTAAAGAAGTCTCTTTATGGCCTCAAGTAGGCCTTGAGGGCATGGTATGCCAATATGGATTCCCACCTGATGTCATAGAACTTTGTACATTGTAAGTCAGACCTGAACGTTTACATGCTCAAGACGACTACTTCACTTCTACTCCCAGTTTTGTATGTTGATGATTTGTTGATCAACTTTTTCTCGACTTCAATGATCATTGCAGTCAAGAGGATTTTGCATGATAGTTTCTTGATGATGGACACGGGTCCATTACATTTCTTCCTTGGTCTCGATATTAGTCATGATGCATCAAGCATCAAACTGTCTTAGGCCAAGTATGCATGAGATCTCCTCGATAGATTTCACATGACAGACTGCAAGTCTTCTCTGAATCCCTTCCTATCAGGAGTCAGACTTGAGGATGGCGAGAACACTCCAATGGTGGAAAACACACTATACAGACAACTAGTGGGGATATTGTTGTATCTCACACACTCCAGACCAGACCTCTCCTATGCAGTTGGAGCAGTCTCCAGGTTCATGCAAGAGCCACATGAGCTACATTGGAAGGTTGTAAAGAATATCATTTGATACATATATGGCACCATCACCTTTTGGATTCACTATGTAGCAGACTCTACATTGGACCTCATCGGGTTCACTGATTCTGAGTAGGTTGGAAATAACATTGATCGCAAGTCCACATCTGGTTACTCACTCAGTCTGAGTTTTGGGCCTATCTATTGGTCGACCAAGAAGTAGGCTTCTATTTCTCTATCTTTCGTCGAGGCAGAGTACAGAGGGGTAGTTAACATAACCATTCAGGATATGTGGCTACAACATTTTCTCACTGAGTTGGGAATTTAGTTTCATCAGTCGATCATCATATAGTGTGAAAACTAGAGCACTCTGAAGTTCTGCAGAGATCTAGTTCAGAGGTAGTGGATGAAGCACTTCGAGATCCACATGCACTACATACAGGACATAGTACAAGAGGGGATCATCAACTTGTAGTTCTTTCCTTCAATAGAAAAAAATACATACATCTTCACTAAGACCTTCACTGAGCAGAAGTTCCATTCTCTACGTAGTCGTCTTGGAGTGAAGGACACAATTCCCTAACAACTGTCAGTTCCTTTTTTACATACATTGTACTTTAAGGGGGGGGGTGTGTTCCAATGAGGTTTTCTCTCTTTAATTTCATCATAGTGATGTTCATGGGGGGTGTTGGAGATACTTCACACACACCTAGTATTTTTTTTTGTAAGGTTTTCCCTATGTTTATTAGTTGTTATCCAGTCTCCTATAGTTTAGGGAGAATATTCCTTTTCCTACATTCTAGGAAAATATTCTTTTCGGTTCACACTTTAGTTTGGTCAATTGAGTGGAGTCTTAATGCCACATTGGTTTCATCACCATGAAACATTGGGATCATCACCTACTAATGTGCATTGTCCTTGGGATTATCACCAAACTAGTGCATTATTCATGATTCCATGATCTCCTCCTCACTTCACTCTGTTTCAGTCAGTTAACTGAAGACCGAGAGAATATTTAACTCAGACTAGGTGGCAGTTAACTCCCATAACTATCGATGTGTGTCCAGATCACTCTAGACCACCACTATGGTGCATTGGCTTCTCCTCCAGTGCACATTATTTGAGTTATACATTGTATCTCATGTGTAAATTATCATTCATTCATTTGGTTAATGCAAAATTCTTTGATTCTCACTCTCTCGTTTCAGTCTTTTCTCATTTCTCTACAAATTGTGTATGTATTTTTGCTAGCTAGATCTTATATGTGCATGTTCATCCACATTTACAATCCTTGATGTCCTAGTGTCAATATTCATATCAACAATATCTCAATTACAAATATTTCAATTGACTTGGGAGTTGTAATTAATGTAATGACTAAAGGAACCATGGAAATATTGAATTTACTTAATCTTCGTCATACTCCTACAATATTACAATTAGAAGATAGATATACTATTAAACCTAGAGGAGTATTAGTAGATATAATTGTTTCTTAGATTCATGGGAATACCACACAAATTTTATGGTTTTATAGTCAAATTCTAATCTTGGTGGTTACCTAGTAATTATAGGAAGACCATGGTTAGATACTGTTGATCCATTCATTTGTTGTAGATCTAGGGATATGAAAATTTCACATGGAGATTCAGTTAAAAATTTTACTTTGTACCCATTAGCAAAACCTTCAATAGACCCATAAATTTCACAATGGATTGATAATAAAAGCAGTGATGAT
>SNQJ01S0022457.1:389747-412939 GCA_010110895.2 Picea sitchensis
TAGGGATATGAAAATATCACATGGAGATTCAGTTAAAAATTTTACTTTGTACCCATTAGCAAAACCTTCAATAGACCCAAAAATTTCACAATGGATTGATAATAAAAGCAGTGATGATGAATTCCTACAACCAATAGAAAAAATTGATCAAGCTATGATTTGTTGGGTATGTGTTATGTTCTTTGCAATATTAGTCCCTTTTACTGTACACTGATATGGGAGATAGAGGGTGTTGGGGGGTTTGGGTCCCTCCTATTGGGGGTTCGAAGATATATATATATATATATATATATATATATATATATATATATAATTGGTAGATTTGTTTTTGCATCCATTTTTGGTATTTTTCTCGCACATGGTTTTTGCCGATGGTTTTCTAATTCCGGTTAAGGAATTATTGTTGTTGACTAATCTAGGTCAATGGATTATGGGTTTGGATGTCGTGGGAGCCTATATATATATTGTAGTTTAAACAATGAAGTAGGATGATGAATAGAGAATTAGAGGTGTGGCTCTAAACAAGTTGTTTTTTTCTCGATTTGCGCTTCTAGGGTAAAATATATATGTAGTGTGTGTGTGTGTGTGTGTGTGTGTGTGTGTGTGCCATTGTATATTTTATGATTTTATTAAGAATCAATTTGCAACAATTAATTTTACAATGTTAAAATATACATTTGGTATCAAAGCAATTATTGGCTTAAGGGGGATGCCTTTGTGGTCAAGGGTTTGGCTTGAGTCTGTGATAAACCTTGTTACAGTGGGAGCTCTACGATATTGATTCTTCAAGTGAAAAGAAATGGCGAGCAGTTCGAAAATAGAGATCGTGAAATTTAATGAGAACATTTTTGAGCTATGGAAGCTTAATATGGAATATCTATTGGTGGAAAAAGATCAGTGGATCATTGCGGGTCTAGGCACTCCACCTAAAGGAACATCAATACAAGACTGGGAAAGGTTGGATTAGAAGAAAAAGAGAAAAATATGGTTGTGTATCTAAGATTTAGTATTACTAAATGTGTGATGGGAATCTACAACCAAGGATTTATGGAATAAGTTAACGACTTTGTATCACTATAAGTCTCTGGAATCAGTGGGAGTTTTGAGTAGGTATATGTCAAAACCAGGGAAGGAGCGTTGGACAAAAATAAAGAGGGTTTTCAAGTATTTGTGTAGCACTACTAGTTATGGATTGTGATACCAAGGAAGACCAGGATTAGACAGTTTGTGCAAAAGAAATTAGTTGGATGAGAAAAAGACAAGTTGTAGTGGCACTCTCAACTACAAAATATGAAAACATGGAAGCCACTCATGCAAGCGAAGAAACAATATTATTACAAAGATTATGTTCAGGCATTAGGTTGATACAACAAGCTATAAGGATAGATTGTGACAGTTAGAGTGCAATATTCTTGGAAAAGAACCCGAATTATCTTTCAATGACAAAACATATTGATGTTCAGTATCACTTTGTGAGAGACATTGTTGAAGACTAGAAAGTGTTGTTGATGAAGGTGGACACATTGTAGAATGTTTCAGATTCATGAACAAAATTTGTGAGCATTGAGAATTTCTCTTAGTGTAGAGGATCTATGGGAATTTTATGTCTTAGATTATTGACTATGTAATCCTATAACCCTTTGTATGAAAATAAAAAAAAACAAGTGGGAGAATGTTGGGTATGTACCTATGCAGAGCCCTACGATATTTTAGAACCAAATGCCGCTCGGAGTCTTTGATACCCAATTTAGTGCACAAGATATGGAAATTATTTTTGAACTCCGACAATGTTTGGCCCCTCTCTTGCCATAATGTGGTCCTACTCATGTATTGGTCATCATAGTTACCAACATGGTAATATTGTTCCTTGACCTCATCCACAAAAAAATACCAAATGGGCCCGACCCCATATATTCCAGAATCCTCTGTGGAACTTTTCTCCTAGTAAGTTTCCCACCCATGTTTGACATGGAGGAGAGCCTTAAGGAGTGCGAAGGTGATATTTTCCCTGTCGAAAAAATTGTGAACAGAGAAATAACCTTCTAGCATATTTAACCATTTTTCTAGGGCATCCGCATCTATCTGACCATCAAATACATGAATTTAAAAATTGACTTGTACCTGGAAAGGAGAGGTGCTTCCAAAGTGGCCACTTTATGAATACATTCCTGCTATTATTGACAGGCGTTGAAGTATCGCATTATGTTTTAGTTGATGTCAAAGAGTTGATGTCTTGTCATAGTATCATTGATGTATTGATTTATGGCCTATGTTGTGATATATGTAATTGATGTCAAAGATGTCAAGGGGTGTCATATTGATGTATTGTCATGGATTGATGTATAGACAGAATGATGTAAAGGTTGGTCATTATTTTCTTGCCATGGTTGATAAGAATAACCAAATGGATAAACTCCAAAGTGGTCCCCTTATGGTGAAATCCCTCACACGAATATGATCTTGGATAAAGTTCTCAAAGTGGTCCCTTTATGGTGAAAGACCTCACAGGAAGATGCTTTGTGAAGTCCAAATGGTGAGGTATCCTAGTAGTGTGGTTAGGGAACCCAAGTTTGATTAAGGAATAATGTAATGAATATCAATGAATTTGCAGGAGAAACTATTTCATATGGATAGTATATGTCATGTTGTTTCTGGTGATATGTGGAACTTCACATAAATCCTCATGGTTAGAGAGTTATGGCCTTGTGAAGTTGGAGAACCCTCATGAGTTATATAGAAGCCTCTAGAAGGCAAAATAAGTCAAATTATTCTAGAATCTCCTAGAAGAATTTGACCAATCAAAGTGGTTAGTCATAGGTTAAGTGATTGCAACAATAAAACAATTAAAAATAAATTAGTTGCAACTACAATTGAAGAGTTTATTATTTGTGGATAAAGTGGTTAAGTGGACAAAGTGGCTAAGTGGAAAAGGTGGGTTAAGTGGAAAAAGTGGATAAGTGGAAAAAGTGGTTAAGTGGACAAAGTGGCTAAGTGGGAAAAGTGGGTTAAGTGGAAAAAGTGTCTAAGTGGACAAAGTGGTTAAGTGGACAAAGTGGTTAAGTGGATACTTCTAGAGGAAGCTACTTGGAGAGTACAAATAAGAGAGAAAGGGTATCCCATTAGTATCCATTGAGCATATTGAACATATACAAGTGACTGAGGTAACCAAAGGATATATAAGGAGAATTTCAGAGGGAAGGTGAAGTAAGGAAGGTTGAAATTCAATCAAGGATAAGGTCTTTTGATGATGCTTTCTAAGGTATGTTATTTATTGGTCATCTCACCATTTTCGAAATAACTTTTTTTCTAGAATGACTCAAATAGAGAAATATGGAGCTTGTTGAGAAAACATATCCAAGCAATCGTGATAAAATTTTTAGCTTGTGGGTCATTTTATTTTTGGATTTACACTCCGTGGAAAATAGGGTTTGTGGATAGTCCCGAAACTAGTCTAAAATAGGTGTTTCAGGTAAAAACATCATAACTTATTCATACCAGATCCAAATTCAGTATGACCAAATGTATTGGTTAGATTACAGTCTCTAGTATGTTTTCACCATTTTCAAATCCATACAAAAAAATTTCCATGTGGGGCATGCCGTACATGTGAGTTCTCTAGAATAGGGCAAAATTTAGGAGGGTCTGTCATATTTTCTATAACTTTTGTTCTGCAATGTTTCAGACCATGAAATTTGGAGGAGATGGAAAAAAGAGATCATAGTATCTATGGTTGAATTTTCAGCCATTGAGTTGCAAATTTTTTGGAGATATTCTCTGTGGAAGTTAGGGTTCCTGAATAATCATCAAAAAAGTCAGCTTGGTATTTCTACTATAACCTATTTTATGTTGATTTGCAGAGTGTGAACTTTGCAGAGGTATCAAAGTACATGCAGGAGTACCTCATATAAAAATTTCAGAATCAGAAACAAAAAATTGAGCTTGTGGTGAATCTTAGACTGATGGCCAAATTAAAAATATAATTGAATGTTTTTTAATAGTTAGAAGTCTATAGCGAGATACTTTTACTAAATAATAAAAATACTCCAGACATTAATTTTTATGATTATTAACCTTAGCTCATTGTTAATTTCATTTATATGAGTAACCTTAGCTAGATGTTTAATTATATTTTATGTTTAAATGTTCTCCGTTAAGGTGATCTATATCATGGTTATGAGGAAATTAATGTCTTAATTATTATAATCTATTATTTTTTTTGGATAAGTTCCATAAATGCTTTTTATTTTATTATTTTTTAATTATCAATTACATTTATATAAGTTGATATCAATTTTATTCTATTATTTTTTAATTATTTTTGAAATGATGTCAAGCTTTTATCATATATTGTTTGAATCATTGATAATGCCTAATAGAATATTAAATCATGGTGGTATCATGGATATTCATAAAATTGTTTAATGTATACATATCAGCATTGATGTCAATAGATATTAGAGGTTGCACCCACTTTATATTGATATATAAGGTTGCTTTTTTAATTCAAAGTTTTTGTGTCTCATCTCCCAATTTTCATAATTCAAAAGGCCATGTCTAATCATATGTCTTTATAAAATGAAGTTATGAAGGGTACCAACTTCTAGTTGATATATGACATTGATTTGAAGTTTGATTAGGTGAACGGGCCAACAATTATCCATTGGTATCTATCAACTTGAAGTCTTTATCTTCCCAACTTCTCATTACCATAATATTGGTGATTAGGTAGCCCTTTTCTCATTCAAACATTAAAATAATATA
Source organism: Picea sitchensis (assembly GCA_010110895.2). NCBI lineage: Eukaryota > Viridiplantae > Streptophyta > Pinopsida > Pinales > Pinaceae > Picea > Picea sitchensis. Next base: position 394,509 of record SNQJ01S0022457.1, read on the forward strand.
ATTGTTTGATCCCTTAAATATTGACTCAACATCAGGGCCCACCTTTCTTTTATAGGTGTAGGACTTAATATTTGTCTCTCAAGCTCTTGAGCTTTTGATTGATTCCCTTCATTCAATGAAGGATTATTCAACCTGAGCTTTGCATGTTTGGAGTTGGACCATAGGGTTAGACCCATGTTGGTTCACCATTTTGACATCATTTTTTAATGTTAACTAGTCCTTTTACCTATTTTTTCTTTACCCTTTTTACCAAGATAACGTTTCTCTATTACTTTCAATAATTTATGCAAGGTATATCCACTCAGGAGGAATTAAAGTAAAAGGAAATGTTTTCTTAATTATTGATATCTTAACTAACATTAAAATCTTATTTATAAACCATTGAATGTTATATGTTTCAAGATGTTTGAGAACCTGTAGCAGTCAATGGAACCTCTAGTAGCACAATGCAATTTAGTTATATATGACAAGTGGAGGACATTCAAGGTTTTGAGTAGGTGCTCTAGAATGTTCCAAATGTCAAGAAAGGGCATAATGCGAGGTCATATCATAGGATCAAGTCTATATTTCAAGTCACCATATTAGCACAACACATTCAAGTTTCATACTGGCGTTGAGTCAACAACAAGTTCCAGTAATCTACTGGCATATAGCAATCTACTGGCATATTATCACCTGCTAATGCACATTGTCGTTGGGATTATCACCAGAATAGCGTATTACTCATGATTCCTCAATATCCTCCTCACTTCACTTTGTTTCATTCAGTTAACTAAAGACTAGGAGACTAGTTAACTCAGATTATGTGGTAGTTAACTCTTGTAACTACCGATGTGTGTCCATATCACTGTAGAACACCACTATGGAGCATCAGATTCTCCTCTAGTGTGAATTAGTTGAGTTATTTAGAGTATATCATGTGTAAATTGTCATTCATTCATTTGGTTACTGCAAAATTCTTTGATTATCACTCTCTCGTTTCAATCTTTTCTCATTTGTCTACAAATTGTGTATGTATTTTTCCTTGCTAGATATTATCTGTGCAGGTTCATCCACATTTACGTGGTATAAAAGTTGACATATTTCTAGGAAAAAGTGACACTAGACTCTTTTTGCAGGTACCGAATATTGAAGACAACGGGAAAAATGGAATTTCCAAAAGAATTCATTCTTACACCGTATAATTTCTTTGCATGGAAGGACAAGATGGTAATGCATCTCCGAAGAAGAGGATTATACACATTAACCATGGAAACATAGACCTAACCCAAATCATCCATAGAAAAATACAAGTATCTGAATCAGATGGATGAAGCGTTTGGAACTATTTGCAGTCTCATGTCTCCTAAGCTCCTCTTTCACATATCCTCATGTAAAACCCCCAATGAATTTTGGAACACCATGGATGGAATTGTTTTCAAACATGAAAAGATGAGGGGTCATATACTCGAGGTGGAATTGCTAACTTTGTATCCAAAAACCTTCAACAATCTCCAAGATTTCTTTACCAAATATAGATATTTGTTCTCAGCACTCAAGGCTTACGGGGTTGATAAATCTAAGGAGGAGAACAAATGGTTCTTAGCATTATTTCCAAACTTGGTCCATAATACTTAGTGTCTATATCCAAATTTCATTTAGTTAAGCTTTCCTCTAGAGTGTTGGTTGCTTATGGGATGACCCAGGCTCTAACTATAGGATTACCAACAACCCCTCGACCATCGGCCCTTCTGGATACCAGAAGGAAACACATCGCACAAAGTGCACTGCGTAGTCTCACTTGAGATGGCTTCAATGGGTGGCTGCAGGACTCAGATATCTGCAACCAAGGGATGGGATGTGTATCTCTCTCAAAGGCATTATATTTACTCACTTATAACGCTCAAATAATCATTTATTAAGTTGGTCCTAATCAGATCTTAGTTCTAACCAGTGACAAATCTACTCCAACAAAAATTCATTAACCATTATAACATCATATATTCAATGACATATATTCATCTACTATAACACAAGATTCATATTTGAATACTAGCTATGACATTCACTCATCTAGTGAAGTTCTATAGAGTTCATAATTTATCCTTAGTGCGTAGTATTATTTCCTTTACTATTCTACCATGATCATCATTAAACTCATTAACTCAAATATAAATGGAAACAATTGAAACATTCATACACATGAAACAAATATACTGTGGTTCACCCCCTCCTGGGATACATTCACAAAGACTTGTCGTTTCATCTCTTTATTATTCTTCATGCAAAATCTAGTGTCGTGCACTATACATTTCTTCCTCCATTACACAAAATCTCCACAGATCGCAATAGTCCTCACCAAAATGAGAACTTCTCACCAATCCACTATTAAACTGTCTACAAATGGATAATTCTCTAACCTGCCAACAACAACCTTTTTAGTCCTAATGCATTCTACTTATACAAAAATTGGGAGAAATCCCTTACAAAAACCCTAACCCTAAGTGGTTTAGGTTTGTCCACTTTCTTGTTGACTTCATCTCGACCAGTCCATGATCCAACTATTCTCCAAGTCAGTGCTATTCCACATTCCAACTGCTCTACAATAGTTTTTCCACTTTGTAACTGCTTTTCTTAGTGTGGGTTTTCCTATGTTTATTACGCTTCTTTTCTTCCAATTCTGGTGCAACCCTCACTTTTCGACACGCTCCCTATTTTCTGGCGCTGCCCTGATTCTTTCCAAAAATTGGCCTGCGCCAACAGACCCCCAATACTCACATCGTGACTCGTCCCAATTCACTCACTAATTCCTACATATTTCACTACCTGTGCTAGTGCTTCATACATCTATGTTATTTTTTGGCATTGGCCCTAAGACTGGTTTCTCTTCTCTGCCATGGCGTCTACCATTTGTGTGGTTACTGGAGGTATCAATATTTCCCCTCCCTCCAAGCCTTTTTGTTCTATGTGCAGTTTCACTGTGTCGATCTCCATGACCAATTGTTCCACCTTTTCCTTCAGGGGCTCCAATTGAGCATGTCTTACAATTTACTGCACTTGCAATGCTTTCTCCTCTGCCTGTAGGCTCTTCATCTCTACCACAGTATTGATTTTCTCGGGAAATGGCATGTTATTTTGTCATAGTTTTAAATCTTCCATTGCTACATGTACTCTATATTCCCTTCCTTGCATCTCTTGCAAGCTCCCATCTTCTAAAAGTTGTGTCCACAACTAGGCACTCTTTTCCAATATCTTTGTTATTCGTTCTCCTTTGCACTATGATTTTCATTGTTTCTCCAACATGCATTCCTTGCCTAGTCTTCACTAGTGTGTCTTTCCATCGCTGCTCTGTCCTAATCCATAACTGCTCTAGTGAAATTTTCACGTCATATACTTTCTCCATAATCGAAGCCCTGTGCTTCTGTTGATGGGCGTTTATGAAAAACCGTCAACGGGAAGGGAAGATTCGGTCTGGGGTTGTCTATTTAACCTAGTTCGTTTGGTATAATCTACCCTGGTGGGTTTTATTGCTCGGTTATCCAACTAAGATCCTAAAACGACTAAAATATGTGGAATAACACTGTTTATGTACAATAGCTATATACAATTTACAAGGTTTAAGCAAAGCCTTGTGAAAATAATTGTTTTGAACTAATGGATCAAAATAAGAAAATAAAGGAAACTGTCTTTGTACTATAAATGAAAAACTAATAAACAATGATTGAATAATATTTTAAATGATAAAACTATAATAAACAAAGTATTTAACGTTTAGATGATGCAATCACTATTCATTCACAAATTAACAAATTAAATAAATAATACACAAACTAACCTCTTAGTAGTGCTAAGATAAATTCATCTCTCTGTATTTGTATGACCTCCTCTTAACCCGTGTCAAGTGTAAACCTATGACAAAGGAAATCATAATAATTCCTGAAGAATCTCAAAGAAGTCTTTTATATTTCGGAGCGAGTTTATGATGACAGAAAGACAAAGGATTATATATCATGTGACTTTAGAATGTCCAAATAACTGAAAATGAAATAAATTCTAATCCTCAGTAAATTGTGTTACCAACTATCTAGTATCATATGTAAACTCAAAATACTTGAATAGATGATCAACCACATATATTAAAGGAACCAAAATATAATGAACCATATAAATGAAAACATAACATGAAAAGTTATATGCAAAACAATCTAAAGCTAGTTCAATACAAATAAAGTTTCATATTCAGAAATTATATGAGAAACAATATTAACATTGCACAATCTACAAAAGGACAAAAGCCAAGGAGTAAATTGTATCCCATATAGCTTAAGTATAATAAGTTCATCAGAAGGTCCAAAATAATTTTTTTAGGATAATAGACTCTTAAAGATTGAAAAAATTAATACATAAATGATAGCAATTAACAATGTATTGATAAAACAAACTAAAGCTAATTTAAATCAATGCATAATCAATTACTCAAAGAATATGAAGATATTATAATGAAAACAAAACCATTTTACTAGGACAAAAGCCATTAAGAAACCTGGAATTCCATATTCTTCTTTGAAAATACTTGTCCATTCTCCCAAAGATTCCAACCATTCGTTACTCCATTTGGAAAGAAGAAAAAGTTTACAAAATATATAATATACAAAAAAGAAAGGATTAAAATCCTCCTCTCAATTTCCTGGATCTTTTAGGCTGTAAAATTTATGATATATTTATACAATGAATGAACAGTCTAGGCGTCACTAATAATTTCCGCCATCTGAAATTTGCCTCGTAAAGAGACCCAAATATCTCTCAAATTGTGCATTTGTTTGGGAAAATTCCTACTTGTAAGCTAAATGGGTCCATTCCACAGATGGGTTTTCAACTATTTCTTCAGATTCCTTACGGTTTGGATGAAACAAGTCTTGCAAAATCATTTGTTTGTTCTTGAACACATTTCCAAATCTTATCTGTTGTTGTCAGAAATTATTTGTAGCAATCCAATATTATTTTTGGATCAATTATATTGAATGTATTTAGATAATAAAATCAAGCCATGATCAGTTGCGTACCAAATAACTGATAATAGAAACCTGTGAAACAATAAGAAACCAAATTAATAACCTAAAATTTGCGAATAAAACAAAATCTAGAACACTAAAATTAAAATGAATTTAAACTAACTATAAGTTCTAAACAAACATTGTTTATATTTTCCTTTCAAATATGATCTTAAAATTCTAGAAGCTTCAAGTTGATGGAGAGGAGAAAAATATTATTTTTGGGTTTTCACAAAATCAAACAAATGATAGATAATTCTTTTATTTTTCATTTTTTTATTTTTATTTTGAAATGAGATGCAAACTGAGAAAATAATTTAATTAATTAAACCTACCAAATGATTTTGTGAAAATGATTTCTAATGATAAAAAGACAAAAACATAATCATAATTTAAATGAAAGTAAACAGTTGATAGAAATTAATGTTTTCGTTTAAATTAAGATTTCTATGTTAGTTTCTCCCTCATTCAAAATTTTGATCAGATGTGAACAAATGTCATAGAAATGATGTGTCACAATAAACGTTCTTCCTATAAAATCATTGTTATTAATCCAAGTCTTCAACCAAGCCATTCTCATAGCAGATAAATTCAATAAAGAAGAGGTAATAACAAACTCCCAAATTATGAAGCTCGTCCATCAACATCAAAACTCTGTAGATAGAAAAACGGAATGGCATTTGAATTTCATGAAACTCAAACCAAACAAAAGAAAATAATATAAACTCAAACCAATCTTGAAACAAAGAAAACCAATACCAATCCAATCAAGTCAAAGGAAAAAAAAATGAAGAATCCAAGTAAAATTTCGAGGGACCCTGGATTTTGATTAAAAATAAAAAAAGGGGGTTGTTGGGGCCCAAAAAATGGTGACTCACTGGGAGAAACAATTATCTATGATCTGGTAAGATTTCATCTTAGGAAGAAAAGAATAATACTTGAAAAATGATTTAAACTCCCTGAAATAAATTCACTTTGAGACCATATAGTATTAGGATAAGCTCAATGTTATAACCCGACAATATATTTTTCTTTACAGGGTATTATAACCTGAAATAATGTCTTAATCAAAGAGTCACGATGTTTATAAAAGGACTTCAATATCGTTGACAGAGCCACTATTGCTAAAAGGCGTCCATAGCCTCAGAAGGGATGTCATTTAACCCACTCCAATGCTTTAATCCCATCCAATAGTTGTATCCACATGATGTATACTTCTATAAAAGTTAATTTAAAATCATATACATGCTACCTCTCGACCTGATATTGTGTCTTTGCCAACAGGTCTATTCAGTATCCCAACAAAGTTGTCTTGGTATCATGTGTGCATTGACCCACTACTAGCGAGCCTGTTCAGTACCCTGATGGGTTTACACACACTTCCCACACTTAAGTGCTTCCAACCCTCTTGTGCCACTTTTAAATAATAATACAATTATGGATTTATTGATGACAAAGAGAGCGGGGTGACACTGGAGGTTAATTGCAATATAGGTGAATAATTTATTTATTTGCTTTCAAAACTGGAATTTTTTTATCATGGTTTAAAGATTTTAGATTTCATTTAAGAAATAATATAGAGAATGGGAAAGCACTTAAAAGTGATTCCTTAAGAATATGGATGACATAAAAAGTTTAAAGATCATCGTAATTCTCAAATATTTAAACCACATCTCTGGTGTAATACTCTGGAAAAGAAAATTTGAGGACAAAACGAAAATGACAATTGACTTAAAAATCAATTGTCTGGGCTATATCTTAATATCAAGACCTCTTTGAACTATTTCAAATTTCTTGAAAAACACAAGTCTTAAAATGAATGCTTCCTTCAACAATGTCTCTTTGATCAGGAATATATTGATTCAAAAAGACATACAAGAAGAAAACACATTTAACGCAATCAAAGAAAACAAAAAACTCACAACAAACCAAATCAAATTTTATTAATGGGATTCAAAATCATAAGTAGATAAAAAAAAAATCAAACCAACAAAAGAAAACATTCAAAAACAATTTTGGCCAAAGATAAACCTGAGCTTTGGGATCTACTAGCATCCCACTGTAACATAAAGGAAGAACTAAATCATATAAAATCTTATGTGCAAGCAAGTTCTTTTCTTAAGATAGTGATGCATAAGATGTTACTTTGACCAAGAATTATTATTAAAAATAAAAGAGACTAAAATAAAATAGAAAAATCCTTATTAATATGAGTGCAATCCTACTTGTAGCACCTTGTGTTAGGGTTGAATTCGGGTGAATTGATAGTTCAAATTTACTTGTCTCTTTACTTTCCATTTTGAAATTTCCATGATGATAATGCTTTTTTGAAAATAAATATTCAATGAAAAAGCATAGAGAAAAGGATTAAAGTGGACATCCCTGACAACATTCATATTATGGTTCTTTTGGTATACCCACTTGTGTTCATAACTGCATTATTACAAAAAGAAACATTGAGAAATAAAACTAAAGGAAACCTACTCCCAAACCTACTCTAACTACTAAACAAATCAAAATACTAAGTGAAGTCATGCTTCCAATGTAGCCATCGGAGTAACTCCAATCTTGCAATGAAAACAAAATTGAATATTAGTAACAAGAATGGTAGTATATCGAAATATGAAAAAAATACATCATACTTACCTTTATCATCATCATTTAAAAATAAAGCAAGAATGACCTTACCATTCCCTTGAACATTCTTTATGTATGAATCCTCCATCCATTCTGCAATTTTGTCATTATATGGGTCACAAAAACATGAAAAAATGAGATTGTGAAGCTTGTGAGAGTTATGGGGACCTGACATAACCATCGGCCTAGACTGAACTTCCCCATCCTTCCGAAAATTTTCCTTTCATTCCATATTTTCTCCATATGAAGGATATAAAATGGGTGTTTCAAAGTTACCTCCTTGATCTGTAAATAAGGTGAAGATAATCTTACCATTCCCTGGAAACTTTTCAAGATATGAATCCTCCAAGAAATATGCAATCCTATCATAATACATGCAATTACTAACATGGGATTGTTGAAAATAATTCACATGCGACAAATATTCCTGATGAGAATAAAGTATTAGATTATCATGGAAATAATCTTGTAAAAAGGTCGGATCAAGATTGCAAGAAGTTATCGTGATTTTCGATCGGAAAAGAAGTGTCTCATTCTCTTGAAACTTTCCATTGAGCTCGAATACTTCAAGATTAAATATTTGAGTTTAACTAAATTGAACAACCAAAATTTTTGAATAATCATCATTGGTAATAATATTTGGTTGATTATACTTTTCAACCTCAAATAATTGATCATGGAAAAATTTAGATCCTTCTTTAAACACAAATTGAGATGGATCAATGGAAAATGCAATTTGAGGCTCTTTCAAATCATTTCTTGATTTACCCATGGATAATTGATGAGAATAAGAATTAATATTTTCATGGGTAGAATTATTTTCCTCTTTATCTTCAATTCGGTAATCTCTATTAATTTGTACCCGATTATTTAGTGCATAATTCATTCCAAAGTGATCTGGAAGACATGATTGCATAACATGATGATAAAAAATATCAGGGTACAAGGAATAATATGTAGAATAATTAAGAAGACGAAATGCATCTCTTGAAATGATAGGTATATGCGTTTCAAACTCTGGTTCTGTTCCCTCTCCTAGAATAAACGGATCATCTCTCATCATATGTTCTTTTAAAGAACACGATATATTTTCCAAGACCAAATTATGTTCATCATAAAAGGGTGAATGTGAGAGAAAATTACCAGAATTAGATGATTCATTACTAGTTTGACCAATGTTGTCATCTCCCACTAATTGATCCTGAACTTGTTCACATGAGTGAGGGGAATTTTTATTGAAAACAAGATTACCAAATTCACATGCCATCTCTTTTACTTCAGAAACAATTGTAATATCTTGGAGATTTTGACCACGTTCTCCTTTTAAATTCAAGGTTCCTTCCTCAATATAAGAAGACATTATTGACAAAGAAACATCAGAAGTGGAAAGTACATCTTGTAAAATGTCATTCTGCTCTTGATCTGCTAAAATGAAGGAAGTTGACAAAAAATATGGTGCCTTAATGACTTCAACATCATCATGAAATTTTAAACCATCTTGAGATTGAGTATTAGTGCTCAATTCATATTGGTTAAGAATTAATTGATCTTTCTTGTTTGAGAGAGAAATGATATATTCAAACCATTCATTAATAAGAGGCATTTATTTCAAAGGGAATCTAGTACAAACATGTATGAACCTAATTGCAAAATCATTGAATGATTCAACATTTTCTTTCCTTAAGCAACTTAATTTTTCACTTAATTCATCATAATCATAATTTTTAAAATCTAATAAAAACTCAATTGCAAACTTAGACAAAGAATGAATCTAATTATCCGGAAAAGATTCGATCCAATATTTAACCCGACCTCAAAAAATGAGAGCGGACAATATGCATATAACATTAGGATCAATGATATTATGTTTTAAACATTTATAAAAAAATTTAGAAATATGGTCTACTGCAGATGTGTTTCCTTCACCATCAAAGGTGAGTTTTGAAAAGAGATCAATTGTCTTGTTGGGAATAACTGGTAATGAGACATTGAAAGCATGTTCCAACACAATGATTTGGGCAGGAGCCATAAAAAATTAATAAATTGAAGAAATTGACTCCAAATAGTTAGCTTGTCATCTACCCTGCCTTGTAGTGCATTATAAGATGACACAGAAGAAGGATTTATAAATATGGAATTATGAAAGGCTGAGGTGTGAAACATTTAATCATTAAATTTACCTCAACCCTCCTTCTAGCACCATTTTTTGATGGGAATTTATGACACACTGTCAACGAGAAGGGAAGATCCGGTCCAGGGTTGTCTATTTAACCCAAGCCATTTGGTATAATCTACCCTGACAGGTTTTGTGGCTTAGTTAGCCAACTAAGATCCTAAAACAACTAAAATATGTGTAATAAATTAAGTTACAACTCTAACAATAAACACTTTAATTACAAATCCTTAACTAACAGTGTTTATGTACAATAGCTATATACAATTTACAAGGTTTAAGCAAAGCCTTGTGAAAATAATTGTTTTCAACTAATGGATCAAAATAAGAAAATAAAGGAAATTGTCTTTTTACTATAAATGAAAAAATAATAAACAATGATTGAATAAGATTGTAAATGATAAAACGATAATAAACAAAGTATTTAACGTTTAGATGATGCAATAACTATTCATTCACAATTTAACAAATTAAATAAATAATACACTAACTAACCTCTCAGCAGTGCTAAGCTAAATTCATCCCTTTGTATTTGTATGAGCTCCTTTCAACCAGTGTAAAGTGAAAACCTATGACAAAGGCAAGCATAATAATTCCTAAAGAAACTCAAAGAAGTCTTTTATATTCCGGAACGAGTTTATTATGACATAAAGACAAAGGATTATATATCATGTGACTTTAGAATGGCCAAATAACTGAAAATGAAAGAAATTCCAATCCTCGGTAAATGGTGATACCAGCTATCTAGTATCATATGAAAACTCAAAATACTTGAATAGATGATCAACCACATATATTAAAGGAACCAAAATATAATGAACCATATAAATGAAAACATAAATTGAAAATTGATATGCAGAACAATCTAAAGCTAGTTCAATACAAATAAAGTTTCATATTCATAAATTATATGAGAAACAATATTAACATTGCACAATCTACAAAAGGACAAAATCAAAAGAGTAAATTGTATCCCATATAGCTTCAGTATAATAAGTTCATCATAAGGTCCAAAAGGAATTTTTGGGGATAATAGATTCTTAAAGATTGAAAAAATTAATACATAAATGATAGCAATTAACAATGTATTGATAAAACAGACTAAAGTTAATTTAAATCAATGCATAATCAATTACTCAAAGAATATGAATATATTATAATGAAAAAAAACCATTTTACTCACAGGACAAAAGTCATTAAGAAACCTGGAATTCCATATTCTTATTTGAAAATACTTGTCCATTCTCCCAAAGATTCCAACCATCCGTTACTCCATTTGAAAAGAAAAAAAAGTTTACAAAAGATATAATATACAAAAAAGAAAGGATAAAAATCCTCCTCTCAATTTCCTGGATCTCTTTGGCTCTAAAGTTTCTCATATATTTATACAATAAATGAATAGTTTGGGCATCACTAATAATTTCCTCTACCTGAAATTTGCCTCGTAAAGAGACACAAATATCTCTCAAATCGTGCATTTATTTAGGACGAAATTTTCTGTCCTGTGTCTGAGTTTGTCCTGCTGACATTTTCTTTGGAACTAATGTAACTTTCCATTCCTCGGGCCACTCTTGGAACTCCATCTGTATATCCTACGTTTTCACACAATATCTCTGTTGTAGCCACTTCTTGGTTGGGTCCCTCTTCACCTGCAACCACACAATATGGCGTGTTGCTTGAAAGTTTTCTATCTGTCCAAACTCCTAGAATGTCTTTAGGGAAATCCTCCATGTGTCATCTAAGTGGTTATGGATCTTCGAAAATTATGGAGTGAATACATCCTTGTTCACTTTCTTTGTATTCAAGTCTGTTGTGCTCCTAAGAGAAGTGTAGAGGGTTGCACCTCACTTTCTTTCTCTCTAAAGGAACATGTTGTATGTCAGTTCTTGCCACCCTACAAGTGAAATCAGGATGAGTAACCATGAGTAGTGGAACTCAAAGCCTCAATCCCATGTGTCCTTACAATCCTCCAGGAAAGAATTAAGAAAATAAGGGCCCCAACTCATCGAGCTCCCCTTCGTGCACTGCATTGCATCCACTACCACTCCTACTGGTACTTCTTATTTCTTGCACTTGTGCATTAGTTTGCATCCTAGCATTCTTGTGGAAAAACATGTTGCAGGATCGTTGATGTCATTGATCTCGATTCCCCTATTTCCTCTATCTGTGCCATATTTTTCCTTAATCTCATCATAGATGGTATTTTCCTTTGTATTATCTTGTAATTATTTCTTTGGATTCTCCCCATCCATGGGTAGCTCAGTTATAACTGTGATCAAATCCACATTGATAGGCAATGACCTATCCATCCATAACATTCCTCCATGCACCCTTGCTAGGAGTTGTTTCACACATCCATTGATGTGTTTACTGTGCCCGAAATGTGGTATGTCTTACAGGTTCATGATCCATGTATTGTAAAGTCCCAAAATACACTATGCAGGTTCCAACAGTGGTGCACCTGATGCGTCCTCTCCCTTTCACTCAATGTAATTTTGCTGCACCAAATATTAGAATTTGATGGCATCTACGACGTCATAATCTGAGTACTTCATGTTGTTTACTCTTCCTACCATTTCATCATCTTCTTTTACCCCTTATGGAACTTTTGGCATGACAATCGTCAATTTTTCCTGTGGGTGTGGTATTCCTTGTGCACTTCTTTCAGCTTTCTTTTTCTTCTTCCCTTGTGGAGATGATGCCTCGACCTCTCATACACCCTCATGATTTGTTTCTTGATCTTCTTCTAGCTCTAGGCCCTACTCTGCTAAACCTGTTGGCACAGGGGCAGACCCAGGGTTCAACTCCAAGAGCGCACCAACAAGCCCTAACTACTAGCCCTTTCGACAACACTTGTGAAGAAGATGCAGTCTCACCTAAAGAATTTATGAGGGGGTTGCAGGATAGATATGTCTACAACGAAAGTTAATATCAAGTGGATCGACTACCAGAACAACTCAATATTTATATATTATTGAACTGCTTAGTTCTACTCCGCATACTGTCTATTCGATATAATACAATAATGCAATAACGATATATCAAAAGACAAAGAACAAAGTATCAATCACATATAACACAAGATATACATGGTTCACCCTCTCTGTAGGGCTATGTCCACAAAACTATGATTTATAATATATTAAGATGAAGCATACAGTTCTTGTCTGCGCTCTTAGCTAGTAGATATTGTTTCTTCTCCTCTCTGTCTCTCCCCTTCCTGTGCACCTAGCTGCAGGACTGATCTTCACACCCAACTGAAGATCTTACAATACCATAAGTCTCTCACACTTAGCACTTCTTTCTCACACAAAATAAATCACTCATGTCAATAGAAAAGCTAGATCGAACCCCTTTTTCCTCATATAAGTTCTTATTTATACATTACAATAGCTCACCTACATCCTTAGGCCAAAAACTAGGTGTCAAAACCCTAGATACCAAAACCTTAGGTGTCTAAAACCCTAGGTCAACTTGACCCACGTTTTCAGGGCTTCGCCAGCCTGTCTCTCCTTCCTTTTCTTGCAATATCCAAAGCATCCAACAGTGGATTTTTTTGCTTGCTGAGTTGTCCATTATTCTTATTCCTTGTTTATCTGTCATCCTCAGTCTCCTCATCCTACAACTCTCTTTCTCTCACTTCTCTCTGTCTTTTCTGCTCTTCTACTCACTTCATTCCAGTAACAGTTACTGTGTCTTCCGCACAGTTCACATTTCACCTTTTCTTCCTTGATCTTCACTTTCTTCCATAACCAAGGGCCAAAAGGCCCCCAACACTCACCTGTGACTTATTCCGAGTCACTTCAGATATGATCCTTTTTTTTTACTTCAACTTCAGATTACGTAGGGAAGCCTTTGCTTTCTGCTCTATGCCTCTTCTCCTTCCTTGTGTAGACTGTCTTTTCTGTGTTTGGTATGAAGTTTCAACTACACCTAGTACCTAGACCCTTTTCCTCATGCTTTTACTGAGAGTTGCGAGGCAGCTGGTTTTCATAATACAATTTCAACCGGCTTCCGTTCACCAAACCTTCCTTCCATTCTCCATTCAAGGTCTTCGACTGTGAAACTCCTCCTTCTGTGACATATGCAATCTCATATGGTCTGAGCCAATGAATTCTAGCCTTGCCAGGATGCTTCATGAACTTACTGTCATATATCAATACCAAATCACCTTTCTTAAATGATTTCTTCTTTATGTGCCTATCATGATAGCCTTCTCTATTTCCTTATGTACTTGTTGATGGAATCCTGCAATAAATCTGTCTTCTTCTAGTTCAACCAATTGCACAAGCCTCTCTTGAACAATTCTAGCATCATCCATACCTATAAAGGGAACAATTATTAGGCTTGGTACCAAGTATTCTATTGGGACAACAACTTCAAGGCCATAAACCAACTTAAAAGGGGTCTGCATTGTTAGCTTCTTGCAAGTTGTTTGATAGGCCCATAGTATTGCTGGTACTCTTAAATATCAATCATCCCTGTTCACACTGAAAATCTTCATCAGCACTGTCTCCAAGATCTTGTTGAATGCTTCAATTGTCCCATTCGCTTGTGGATGGTAAGGTGTGCTCTTCTGATGGTGGACTACAAATTCCTCAGTCAAGGCTTCAAATGTTTTATTTATGAAATGTGTGCATTGATCACTCATAAGGATCTTCAGGCATCCAAACTTGGTTATGATGTCATCAAATATGAAGCACGCAGTTGTAGTTGCACTACAGTCCTTAACTTCTCTTTCTTCAGCCCATCTGGTCAAGTACTCTGTCGCAGTGATGATGTACCTTGCTCCTGTGTGCTTTCCTGGTGGGTTTATCGGTCCCACGAAGTCAATGGCCCACTTCTCAAATTCTTGTAGGGTCATTTGTAGTGATAATGACATTTCATCTCTTCTGGACGGTTTCCCATCTCTTTTTCATACACCGCAGGCTCTGTAGTAGTCCTTGACATCTCTGTGTAAGGTAGGTCTCTCCTCCTGCGATGCCTTCATGATCTTCGACGAGGATCATTAGTCGTTCTTCCTCCATAACACATCTCCTCAGGATCTCATCAGGTCCCATCTTGTATAGTTGTCCAGCTATAAGTGAAAAGTCTGCAACACGCACTACTAGCTGTTTCTTGTGGGGAATTGTATAGTCACTAGGTGCCATTCCTGTTGAAAGGAACTGGACTATTTCTGCGAAGTGGTCATCAATCTTTCTAATGGCTAACAAATGTGCATCTGAAAGTGTATCCTCCAAACTATTGGGCTCTTCTCCATGTTCCAACCTCGATAAGTGGTCAGGACCTTTGTTCATTCTTCCTGGCTTAACCACAATCTCAAAATCATATTCCTAAAATAGCAGAAGCCATCTACATATTATGCCCCCCAACACTAGCTTTTTGACTAGGTATTTCAATGCGAAGTGATTAGTAAACATTTTAAAGTTCCCTCCCAACAAGTAGTGGTGGAACTTCTGCAGTGCATACACCATGGCTAAACCTTCTATCTTTGTAGTGGTGTAGTTAATCTCTGTTGTTGATAACTTCTTGCTAGCAAAGGCTAACAGGTGGTCGATGTCTCTTGCTAATGGTTGTGCTAACACAAATCCCAATTCGATGGAAGATACATCGACATGTACGCAAAATTCCTTGCTCCAATCTGGAAAATCCAGAATAGGTGCAGTAACCATTTTCTATTTCAGTGTGTCAAAGCTCTGCTGGCATTCTTCTATCTAGTGAAATTGACAGTCTTTATTCAAAAGCTTCTCCATGGGTGCTGTAATCTGGGTGTATCCTTTAGTGAACTTCCTGTAGTATCCAGTATGTCCCATCATAGTGTGCAACTGTTTGAATGAAGTAGGAGGGGGTAGATCAACTATAATGACAATTTTAGATGGATCTACCAACAATCCCTGCTTGAATACAATATGACCTAAAAACACTCTGAATGGTGAGAAGAAGATGCACTTCCTCAGGTTTAAGGTAATATGACATTGCCTGCATTTGTCCAACATTAGCCTTAGACAATCAATATGATTTTTCCATAAACTAAAAATAGTCCAATCATCAAAGTATGCTTCTAGGAATTTATGTAAAAACTCTTTGAACGCTTCGACCACCACCCTGGAAAAGATGGTTGGGGCATTCTTCAATCCAAATGGAATCATTGTATACTGATAGGATCCCCATTCTGTTGCAAATGTGGTTTTATGGCGATCTTCCTTGGCAATCCTGATCTGATGGTATCCTGAAAATCCATCTGTAAAAGAATACATCTCCTAGCCTCCTACATTATCCAACACTTCGTCAGTAAATGGGGTAGGGAATGGGTCATGCAAACAGGCATCATTCAGGTTTTTGAGATCTACATAGATTCTGATCTCTCCTGTCTTCTTGTCTTGTATGACCATAGGGATAATCCACTCTGGTTCTTCGACAGGTTCTATAATCCCTGCTTCCAGCATTTTGTTGAGCTCAATCTTCAGTTTCTCCTTATATTTAGGGTTCAATCAGTATGGTCTCTATTTGACTGGTCTCGCATTTGGTTTCAAAGATATCCTCATCTCTCCCATAGGCCCTTTAATGCCCTTCATATCAGTGAACTTGGTCGGGAACAAGTCCTGATATTCATGTAGTAACTCTATAATCTTGTCAGTGGTAGCAACATTCGAGTAATCTCCAACATTGGCAAGCTTTGGTGTTTTCTCTGTTCCAATATTGACTTTTTTAATCTTGATTGGATGTCCAATAAATGGTACCTCAACTCCTGGTCCTTCCACATCTCTTTGGCCTTCTGTTTCGGCGATGTTCACCTTCCTAGGAAGATCGTCTTCATCATCATTGATGTTATAACAACCTTGCAGTTTCTGGATAGGTGCAGTCCATTCGTCCTCTTCTTATTCCAATGGGAGGCTAGATGCCTCCTCAAATACTTTTTGTCTTACAATCTGTAATGCTTGATCTACTAAAGGATATTGACTTTCAAATAAGAAGGTAGTTACAAAATTCTGAGTCATACCTTCCCAATCTGCAATGATGAGGCACAACTCTGCTTGAAGGTACCAGTTGATAGGGGTAGTGTCCAATGTGTTAATAAATTTGTGCACCCACTGCTCTTGAGGAGTGTCGCTCCAGATCTCTTCGTAGCTTCACACATGGTCCTTTGGGAAGCTTTGACCTGTGTACCTTACTTCGCAGCCTTCTTCTTGTGTTGAGAACCACATTGTCATCGAAGTACGACATTGTACCCATTTTGTAATGTTGTTTTTGTGTGCCCCCCACCATATTCCTGGTGTTTCTTTCAAATCCTCATCCATTTCCAACAAGCGTTGTTGCATTGGTACACTTTCTTATCAATCAAAGGTGGGTAAGTTACTTACTATGGTGTCGATCCAACAAACTTCTCTGATCAATCTAGAACATCTCCTTCTAGATACTTCATACATTTTTTTCTTCCAGTTCTCTAGTGCTTCTTCCGAGTCTAATGAACATGTGTTGTCACTTCACCAACTTAGGTTTCCATCGGCCATAGGATTAATGTAATCTCGTTGTCTGGATATTAGTTTGTATATGTTTTCCAGTTCAAATGTGAGGTCTTCTTCCCTGATTGGTTTTGTATATCTCTAGCCTTCATATGGATCTAAAGGTGCAATGACCCTAAGGCCATCTCCTTCAAACATCATTCATATTTTCTTTAAATCAACCACAGTGGAATTATTGAAATCCCAATCGATTCCTAACAACGCATGGTAAGGACAATTGTCATCAACTATCTCAATTACCTCAAAGTCTACAAATGTTCTGACTCTGTCGATGTCCATAGGGACATGTTCCAGTCTTCCAAATGGGTTGACAAATTGTTGATTATCCATCCTCAGCCCGATAGGGGAGTAGATTAACTTAGGTTTTCCCATCAGTGCCCAAGTTTGCTTCGTCATGACATTGACCTCTGACCCTAAGTCGAGGACCAGGTAGTCTATATCATACTCTCTGATTTGAGAATTCATGTGTAGTTCCTTATTTTCCCTCCTCTTCTTGGATAGTTAATGTACAACTTTGTTCAATAAAGGATATGCCCTTCCTATCTCACATTTTCTAACCAAATTTTGCAGTTCTTGTATGGATTTCTCATCTTTAATCAACTCTATAAACGTATACAAGAAACTGACAAGTTTACTTGCCTCTTTTCCAACTCCGGGCGAATCAGACTGATCGAATGTCAGAGGCATTCCATATTCTCTTACTTCTGGTTGTGTCTTTGATGAAGAACCTTGGTCTCCCCTAAATTATTTTCTTTCCTCCTCAAACATTTGTCTTTCTTTCTTTGCATCAAAAGTTTGGGTCTTCTCTGCAGCTTTCCTGACTCCTCATTCTTTTGTAGTCTTTCCTTGGGTCGCTTTGTCTTCTCCTGTAAAAATGCCTTCTCGAGTGATAACAATGAATCTAGTGTCTACTCTGTGGGGCTCTTCTTTGATTAATTGTATTTTCGGGTTCTGCTGAGGTCCCCGTTGTTGGATACATTTCTATTTTCGACACACTAGTTCAGTGGGAGTTAACTGACTAGTTCTATTTAGACTTTCTATTTTTACCATCACTATTATGCATGCATG
>SNQJ01S0022457.1:412989-430842 GCA_010110895.2 Picea sitchensis
CAAATAAAGTTTCATATTCAGAAATTATATGAGAAACAATATTAACATTGCACAATCTACAAAAGGACAAAATCCAAAGAGTAAATTGTATCCCATATAGCTTCAGTATAATAAGTTCATCATAAGGTCCAAAAGGAATTTTTTGGGATAATAGATTCTTAAAGATTGAAAAAATTAATACATAAATGATAGCAATTAACAATGTATTGATAAAACAGACTAAAGTTAATTTAAATCAATGCATAATCAATTACTCAAAGAATATGAATATATTATAATGAAATAAAAACCATTTTACTCACAGGACAAAAGTCATTAAGAAACCTGGAATTCCATATTCTTATTTGAAAATACTTGTCCATTCTCCCAAAGATTCCAACCATCTGTTACTCCATTTGAAAAGAAAAAAAGTTTACAAAAGATATAATATACAAAAAAGAAAGGATAAAAATCCTCCTCTCAATTTCCTGGATCTCTTTGGCTCTAAAGTTTCTCATATATTTATACAATAAATAAATAGTTTGGGCATCACTAATAATTTCCTCTACCTGAAATTTGCCTCGTAAAGAGACACAAATATCTCTCAAATTGTGCATTTATTTAGGACGAACTTTTCTGTCATGTGTCTGAGTTTGTCCTGCTGACATTGTCTTTGGAACTAATGTAACTTTCCATTCCTCAGGCCACTCTTGGACCTCCATCTGTATATCCTACGTTTTCACACAATATCTCTGTTGTAGCCACTTCTTGGTTGGGTCCCTCTTCACCTGCAACCACACAATATAGCGTGTTGCTTAAAAATTTTCTATCTATCCAAACTCCTAGAATGTCTCTAGGGAACTCCTCCATGTGTCATCTAAGTGGTTATGGATCTTCGAAAATTATGGAGTGAATACATCCTTGTTCACTTTCTTTGTATTCAAGTCTGTTGTGCTCCTAAGAGAAGTGTAGAGGGTTGCACCACACTTTCTTTCTCTCTAAAGGAACATGTTGTATGTCAGTTCTTGCCACCCTACAAGTGAAATCAGGATGAGTAACCATGAGTAGTGGAACTCAGAGCCCCAATCATGTGTGTCCTTACACTCCTCCAGGAAAGAATTATGAAAATAAGGGCCCCAACTCATCGAGCTCCCCTTCGCACACTGCGTTGCATCCACTACCACTCCTGCTGGTACTTCTTATTTCCTACACTTGCGCATTGGTTTGCATCCTAGAATTCTTGTGGAAAACCTTGTTGCAGGATCGTTGATGTCATTGATCTCGATTCCCCTATTTCCTCTATCTCTGCCATATTTTTCCTTAATCTCGTCATAGATGGTATTTTCCTTTGTATTATCTTGTAATTATTTCTCTGGCTTCTCCCCATCCATGGGTAGCCCAGTTATAACTGCGATCAAATCCACATTGATAGGCAATGACCTATCCATCCATAACATTCCTCCATGCACCCTTGCTAGGAGTTGTTTCACACCTCCATTGATGTGTTTACCATGCCCGAAATGTGGTATGTCTTACAGGTTCATGATCCATGTATTGTAAAGTCCCAAAATCCACTGTGCAGGTTCCAATAGTGGCGCACCTGATGCGTCCTCTTCCTTGCACTCAATGTAATTTTGTTGCACCAAATATTAGAATTTGATGGCATCTACGACGTCATAATCTGAGTACTTCATGTTGTTTACTCTTCCAACCATTTCATCATCTTCTTTTACCCCCTATGGAATTTTTGGCATGACAATCGTCAAATTTTCCTGTGGGTGTGGTATTCCTTGTGTACTGCTTTCGGCTTTCTTTTTCTTCTTCACTTGTGGAGACGACGCCCCGACCTCTTATACACCCTCGTGATTTGTTTCTTGATCTTCTTCCGGCTCTAGGCCCTGCTGCGCTAAACTTGTTGGCACAGGGGTAGACCCAGGGTTCAAATCCAAGAGCACACCAACAAGCCCTAACTACTATCCCTTTCAGCAACACCTACGAAGAAGATGCAGTCTCACCCGAAGAAGTTATGAGGGGGTTACAGAATAGATATGTCTACAACCAAAGGGAATATCAAGTGGATCGACTACCAGAACAACTCAATATTTATATATTATTGAACTGCTTAGCTCTACTCCTCATACTATCTATTAGATCTAATACAGTAATGCAATAACAGTATATCAAAAGACAAAGAACAGAGTATCAATCACATACAACACAAGATATACATGGCTCACCCTCTCTCTAGGGCTACGTCCATAAAACTATGATTTATAATATATTAAGATGAAGCATACAGTTCTTGTCTGCACTCTTAGCTAGTAGATATTGTTTCTTCTCCTCTCTGTCTCTCCCCTTCCTGCACACCCAGCTACAGGACTGATCTTCGCACCCAACTAAAGATCTTACAATACCATAAGGCTCTCACACTTAACATTTTTTTCTCACACAAAATAAATCACTCATGTCAATAGAAAAGCTAGATCGAACCCCCTTTTCCTCATATAGGTTCTTATTTATACATTACAATAGCTCACCTACATCCTTAGGCCAAAAACTAGGTGTCAAAACCCTAGATACCAAAACCCTAGGTGTCTAAAACCCTAGGTCAACTTGACCCACGTTTTCAGGGCTTCACCAGCCTGTCTCTCCTTCCTTTTCGTGCAATATCCAAAGCATCCAACAGTGGATTTTTCCACTTTTTGAGTTGTCCATGATCCTTATTCCTTGTTTATCTGTCATCCTCTGTCTCCTCATCCAACGAATTGATTTCTCTCACTTCGCTATGTCTTTTCTTCTCTTCTACTCACTTCGCTCCAGTAACAGTTACTGTGTCTTCCACGCAGTTCACATTTCACCTTTTCTTCCTTGATCTTCGTTTTCTTCCATAACCAAGGGCCAAAAGGCCCCCAACACTCACCTGTGACTCATTCCGAGGCACTTCAGATCTGATCCTTTTGTTTTACTTCGACTTCAGATTACGTAGGGAAGCCTTTGCTTTCTGCTCTATGTCTCTTCTCCTTCCTTGTGCAGACTGTCTTTTCTGTGTTTGGTACCAAGTTTCAACTGCACCTAGTACCTAGACCTGTTCCTCATGCTTTTACTGAGAGCTATGAGGCAGTTGGTTTTCATAATACAATTTCAACCGACTTCCATTCACCAACCTTCCTTCCATTCTCCATTCAAGGTCTTCAATTGTGAAACTCCTCCTTCTGTGACATAGGCAATCTCATATGGTCTAAGCCAATGCGTTCTAAACTTGCCAGGATGCTTCATGAACTTACTGTCATATATCAATACCAAATCACCTTGCTTAAATGATTTCTTCTTTATGTGTCTGTCATGATAGCCTTCTCTCTTTCATTATGTACTTGCTGATGGAATCCTGCAATAAATCTGTCTTCTTCTAGTTCGACCAATTGCGCAAACCATTCTTGAACAATGCTAGCATCATCCATACCTATAAAGGCAATGATTATTAGGCTTGGTACCAAGTATTCTATTGGTACAACAACTTTGAGGCCATAAACCAACTTGAAAGGGGCTTGCATTGTTAGCTTCTTGCAAGTTGTTCGATAGGCCCATAGTACTGCTGGTACTCTTAAATCCCAGTCATCCCTATTCACACTGAAAATCTTCATCAGCGCTGTCTCCAAGATCTTGTTGAATTCTTCAATTGTCCCATTCCTTGTGGATGGTAAGGTGTGCTCTTCTGATGGTGGACTACAAATTCCTCAGTCAAGGCTTCAAATGTTTTATTTATGAAATGTGTGCCTTGATCACTCATAAGGATCTTCAGGCATCCAAACTTGGTTATGATGTCATCAAATATGAAGCGCGCATATATAGTTGCACTACAGTCCTTAAATGCTCTTTCTTCAGCCCATCTGGTCAAGTACTTTGTCGCAGTGATGATGTACCTTGCTCCTGTTTGCTTTCCTGGTGGGTTTATCAGTCCCTCGAAGTCAATGGCCCACTTCTAAAATTCTTGTAGGGTCAACTGTAGTGATAATGACATTTCATCTCTTCTGGACGGTTTCCCAACTCTTTGGCATACATCGCAGGCTTTGTAGTAGTCCTTGACATCTCTGTGTAAGGTAGGTATGTCCTCCTGCGATGCCTTCATGATCTTCGGCGAGGATCATTAGTCGTTCTGCCTCCATAATGCATCTCCTCAGGATCTCATCAGGTCCCATCTTGTATAGCTGTCCAACTATAAGTGAAAAGTATGCAGCGTGCACTACCAACTATTTCTTGTGGGGAATTGTATAGTCAGTAGGTGCCATTCCTGTTGAAAGGAACTGGACTATTTCTGCGAAGTTGTCATCAATCTTTCTAATGACTAACAAATGTGCATCCGAAAGTGTATCCTCCAAACTAGTGGGTTCTTCTCCATGTTCCAACCTCGATAAGTGGTTAGGACCTTTGTTCATTCTTCCTGGCTTAACCACAATCTCAAAATCATATTCCTAAAATAGCAGAAGCGATCTGCATATTCTTCCCCCCAACACTAGCTTGTTGACTAGGTATTTCAGTGCGAAGTGATTAGTAAACATTTTAAAGTGCCCTCCAAACAAGTAGTGGTGGAGCTTCTGCAGTGCATACACCATGGCTAACCCTTCTGTCTCGGTAGTGGTGTAGTTAATCTCTATTGTTGATAACTTCTTTCTAGCAAAGGCTAACAGGTGGTCGATGTATCCTACTAATGGTTGTACTAACACAACTCCCAATACGATGGAAGATGCATCGACATGTACGCAGAATTCCTTGCTCCATTATGGAAAAGCCAGAATAGGCATAGTAACCATTTTTTGTTTCAGTGTGTCGAAGCTCTGCTGGCATTCTTCTGTCTAGTGAAATTGGCAGTCTTTATTCAAAAGCTTCTCCATGGGTGCTATAATTTGGGTGTATCCTTTAATGAACTTCCTGTAGTATCCAGTATGTCCCATCGTAGTGCACAACTGTTTGACTGAAGTAGGAGGGGGTAGATCAACTATAATGACAATTTTAGATGGATCTACCAACAATCCCTGCTTGCATACAATATGATCTAAAAACACTCTGAATGGTGAGAAGAAGATGCACTTCTTCAGGTTTAAGGCAATCTGACATTGCCTGCATTTGTCCAACATTAGCCTTAGACATTAAATATAAATTTTCCATAAACTAAAAATAGTCCAATCATCAAAGTATGCTTCTAGGAATTTATGTAAAAACTCTTTGAACGCTTCGACCACCACCCTGGAAAAGATGGCTGGGGAATTCTTCAATCCAAATGGAATCACTGTATACTGATAGGATCCCCATTCTGTTGAAAATGTGGTTTTATGGCGATCTTCCTTGGCAATCCTGATTTGATGGTATCCTAAAAATCCATCTGTAAAAGAATACACCTCCTGGCCTTCTACATTATCCAACACTTCATCAGTAAATGGGGTAGGGAATGGGTCATGCAAACAGACATCATTCATGTTTCTGAGATCTATGTAGATTCTGATCTCTCTTGTCTTCTTGTCTTGTATGACCATAGGGATAATCCACTTTGATTCTTCGACAGGTTCTATAATCCCTGCTTCCAACATTCTGTCAAGCTCAATCTTCACTTTCTCCTTATATTTAGGGTTCAATTAGTATGGTCTCTGTTTGACTGGTCTCGCATCTGGTTTCAAAGAGATCCTCATCTCTCCCATAGGCCCTTTAATGCTCTTCATATCAATGAACTTGGTCGGGAACAAGTCCTGATATTCATGTAGTAACTCTGTAATCTTGTCAGTGGTAGCAACATCCCAGTAATCTCCAACATTGGCAAGCTTTGGTGTTTTCTCTGTCCCAATATTGACTTTTTTAATCTTGATTGGATGTCCAATAAATGGTATCTCAACTCCTGGTCCTTCCACATCTCTTTGGCCTTCTATTTCGGTGATGTCCACCTTCCTAGGAAGATCGTCTTCATCATCATTGATGTTATAACAGCCTTACAATTTCTGGATAGGCGCAGTCCATTCATCCTCTTCTTGTTCCAAAGGGAGGCTAGATGCCTCCTCAAATACTTTTTGTCTTACAATCTGTAACGCTTGATCTACCGAAGGATATTTACTTTCAAATAAGAAGGTAGTTACAAAATTCTGAGTCATACCTTCCCAATCTACAATGATGAGGCACAACTCTGCTTGAAGGTACTAGTTGATAGGGGTAGTGTCCAATGTGTTAATAAATTTGTGCACCCACTGCTCTTGAGGAGTGTCGCTCCAGACCTCTTTGTAGCTTCACACATGGTCCTTTGGGCAGCTTCGACCTGTGTACCTTACTTCACAGCCTTCTTCTTGTGATGAGAACCACATTGTCATCGAAGTACGACATTGTACCCAGTCTGTAATGTTGTTTTTGTGTGCCCCCCACCATCTTGCTGGTGTTTCTTTCAAATCCTCATCCATTGGCAACAAGTGTTGTTGCATTGGTACACTTTCTTCGAATTTTGACAAGAAGAGTTCTAAATAATTCAGACCATCAAAGGTGGGTAAGTTACTTATTGTGGTGTTGATCCAACGAACTTCTTTGATCAATCTAGAACATCTCCTTCTAGATACTTCATACATTTTTTTCTGCCAATTCTCCAGTGATTCTTCTGAGTCTAATGAACATGCGTTGTCACTTCACCAGCTTAGGTTTCCATTGGCTGTAGGATTAATGTAATCCCACTGTCTGGATATTAGTTTGTATATGTTTTCGAGTTCAAATGCGAGGTCTTCTTCCCTGATTGGTTCTGTATATCTTTGGCCTTCATATGGATCTAAAGGCGCAATGACCCTAAGGCCATCTCCTTCAAACGTCATTCATATTTTCTTTAAATTGACCACAGTGGAATTATTGAAATCCCAATCGATTCCTAACAATGCAGGGTAAGGACAATTGTCATCAACTATCTCAATTACCTCAAAGTCTACAAACGTTTTGACTCCGTCGATGTCCACAGGGACATGTTCCAATCTTCCAAAGGGGGTTGACAACTTGTTGATTAGCCATCCTCAGCCCGATAGGGGAGTAGATTAACTTAGGTTTTCCCATCAGTGCCCAAGTTTTCTTCATCTTGACATTGACCTCCGACCCTAAGTCGAGGACCACGTAGTCTATATCATACTCTCTAATTTGAGCATTCAGGTGTAGTTCCTTATTTTTCCTCCTCTTCTTGGTTAGTTCATGTAGAAATTTGTTCAGTAAAGGATATACCCTTCCTATATCACATTTTCTAACCAAATTTTGCAGTTCTTGTATGGATTTCTCATCTTTAATCAACTCTATAAATGTATACAAGAAACTGACAAGTTTACTTGCCTCTTTTCCAACTCCGGGCTAATCAGACTGATCGAATGTCAGAGGCATTCCATATTCTCTTACTTCTGGTTGTTTCTTTGATGAAGAACCTTGGTCTCCCCTGAATTATTTTTTGCCTCCTCAAACATTTGTCTTTCTTTCTTTGCATAAAAAATTTAGGTCTTCTCTGCAGCTTTCCTGACTCCTAATTCTTTTGTAGTCTTTCCTTGGGTCGCTTTGTCTTCTCCTGTAACAACGCCTCCTTGAGTGATAACAACGAATCTAGTGTCTGCTCTGCGGGGCTCTGCTTTGATTAATTATATTTGCGGGTTCTGCTGAGGTCCCCGTTGTTGGAGAAATTTCTATTTTCGACACACTAGTTCAGTGGGAGTTAACTGACTAGTTCTATTTAGACTTTCTATTTTTACCATCACTATTATGCATGCATGCATTCCTAAGGAAAGCTAACTGCTTGATTTCTTTTCTTAATTATGGGATGCTTTTCCCTATATATGAGTGTATTCCACTCATTCATTGTATCATATTGATCATGATCTATGTATCAATCATCAACTCATTGGAGTAGTGTGAATATATTTTCTCATTCTTCCATATTGAATCGCTCTTCCTTTCTTGATAATATTTGTTTGTACTTGATTTAGCTAGATCTCCTATGCAGGTTTCCATGAAACACTGACATGGTATCAGAGCTATGTTGCTTGGAGCAAGCCAAACAAGACAAATATTAAGGAAAATCGGAGTTTCGACGAACTAAATTTGTGGTCGTACATTTCAGAAACTATTCATCTCAAAATATTATGTTTTTGAGGAAAAAACTCATGTTGAAAGTAAATCGGCCCATTTTGGAAGTGGGTTTTCAACCATTTGGCGAGATTCTTTACCGTTTTGTTAGAAAGTGAGCCGCAAGATAACCTCCTGAAACTAATACGAATCCGTGGTCGTACTTTTCCACATTCATTGCTCCCAAAATATTACGTTTTGGAGGAAATGACCCATGAATAAAGTAAATCAACCCATTTTGGAAGTGGGTTTTCAATTGTTTGGTGAGATTCCTAACTGTTTGCTTAGAAATTAAGTCGAAAGATCATCTCCTAAAACTGATATGAATTCTTAATTTCTTCATTTTTCACTTGCAAATTGAGAGTAAATTTTTAGGGGTTTATGGAATCAGTGGGAGAGACGAATATGAAAACTATTATACAGTCAAACTTGGTGGTAATCCTCACACCATACAATTATTTTTATTGGAATCCCAAGGAAGAATTCCAACTCAGAAGGAAAGGATTGTATAATTTGACGACGGCGACAGAAACAGAACCTACATCAACAATTGAGAAGATGAGATGGACGAACCATAAGGATGAGGCCACATGACTACTTCTTGAGTTAATCTCCACTGATTTGTGGTTTCATGTTTCTGCAAGAAAAACTCCAAACAAGATATATACCACCTTGGAAGGACTCTTTGGAAAGCAGGATGAGATGCGAGGTCATATGCTTGAAGTAGAGTTGAATACCTTAGACCCTAAAAGTTTTGATAATATACAAGATTTTTTTACTAAATTTAAATCTTTTCTATTGAGCTTGGGTGAATGTGGTATTGATAAGTATACATAAGAGAAACAACTTATTCTAACAATATTGGCCAAGATAGGACCAAAATACATTGTATATGTCTCCAATTTCCATTCTGGCAGATATCTTTTTGGAACAAATTGGAAAATGCCTACGTTGGCTTAGTTCATTGAGTCTCTTACAAAAGAGAAGACAAAACTCATACAGATGGGCCTCATGAAAGATCCCAAAGAACATGCACTCACCATGCATGATGGAAAAGGGTCATCCAAACAGAACAGGAAGGAGGGATATTCCAAACCCTTCAACGATTCTTTAGGTTCCAGAGACTCTTCATATTTGAAGAAGAAGAAGAAGAAGGGAAATCAGTGCACTTACTGCAATAAACCGAATCATGAAGAATCCACATGCATGAAGAAACAAATTGATCTTATGGCACAGACACTTCAGCAGAACAACCTTGAAAACTTCATTCTAGAGAGAGTCAAGAAGTAGAAGGAAGAAGATCATGCTCCTAAGAAAGGTAATCATCATGCTCTGGTTGCAATTAATTCCTCATCTAATTCATTGATTATAGATTTTAGTGCATCACATCACATGACAACTAAAGATGAAGTTTTCTCTTCTTTGAGTCCATGCTCAAGATCCCCTTTTCTCATGGGGGATGATACTCCAGTAGTAGTAGCAGGAAAAGGGAGAGTTGAACTCCACAATGGAAGTTTTGAGAATGTTTTACATGTTCCAAAGATTTCTATGAATCTGTGCTCAGTTTATCAAATCCCTCAGAAAGGAAAAAAGGTTGAATTTACATTAGATTCAGTTTCACTAATTGACATGCGTGACAATTCCATTATTGAAACTAGTGAGGTGGATCACAAGTCAAGGTTGTAGAAATTCACTAAGTTTTTGAACGACGACTCCTCTATTCCACTTACACATAAGGAGACTACTTTGCATGCACATCTAGTGCAACATGCATATACTCTTGTTCTTCCATCAGTTTCAGACATCAGAGATGATTCCATGCACTCAGATTCAATACATGGAAATAAGCAGGTAGTACATCCAGATAAGAATCTAGCACTGAAGCTTTAGCAGATGCCCAAGAAGGCACAAACCACACTTTAGGCAATAGTCAACCTTGCAGGGAATCCATTGGATTCGAGGATGACTCGATCTTAGCATGAGGAGCCTTCTCATGTACTTTCATCTTTAGAACTTGTGATGCCCATGCATTGCTATATAGTTCAATCTACTGATCCAAAGAAATCCAATAGGGTTGTGGGAAATCCATTATGTAAAGAAGCCATGCAGAAGGAGTATGACTCACTCCTACAAAACTAGACTTGGAATCTAGTTCCATGTCCACCAGAAAGGAATATTTTCAGGTGCAGATGGGTCCACAGGATCAAGAAGTACAAGGCCTGACAGGTTACCAAAGGACTTCATCAGATCCATAAATATTTCTACATCTTCATGAATACTTTCAATGAGCAGAAGTTTTAGAATTTGCGGGATCGTCTTGTAGTGAAGAACACATCGGTCTAGCAGCTGTTATTTTCTTCTTTTGATACATTATCTTTTGATGGGGGGTTTTGTTCCCACATGTTTTTCCGTGTTTCCTCACTTTTCTTCAGTGTTCATTAGTTGCATTATACAGGGGTACCCAAAATGGCCTAATAGCTGGGACTCATTGTTTACTCCATAGTGATGTTCAAGGGGGGTGTTGGAGAAATTTCTATTTTCGACACACTAGTTCAGTGGGAGTTAATTGACTAGTTCTATTTAGACTTTCTATTTTTACCATCACTATTATGCATGCATGCATTCCTAAGGAAAGATAACTACTTGATTTCTTTTCTTAATTATGGAATGATTTACCCTATATATGAGTGTATTCCACTCATTCATTGTATCATATTGATCATGATCTATGTATCAATCATTAGCTTATTGGAGTAGTGTGAATATATTTTCTCATTATTCCATATTGAATCTCTCTTCCTTTATTGATAAGCTTTGTTTGTACTTGCTTTAGCCAGATCTCCTGTGCAGGTTTCCATGAAACAATGACACCCGTCTCTCCTAGACTTTAGCTAGCAATGCTGGACATTCCTCAATAACATGCTCGAAAGAGTTGCAATAGCTACAAGTGGTACAAGGGTTTTGACAGTCCCTTGCCAAGTGTCTTGGTTGTGCGCAATTATAATAGATTATCTGTCCTCGGCCTTGACCCATACCTCCTCCTCTTCCTCTTCCTGTGAGGGTTGAAGTTCCCTCTTCCTGGAGAGTTATACTACATAGTGTTTCCTTCTTGCTATACTTCTCCCTAAATTTTGTATATGTCTCTTGACCATTCATGCATGAGGTCATAATCCTGATAATACCTATCATCATTCCCCATAGAATTACAGAACTTGAAATACAAATTCATGGGTGTCTGAACATATTTTTTCATGTAGTAGCACTCACCAGGGCGATGTCTATTTCTGCATACCTCGCACCAGGGTAGGGTGACTTGATTCAAAGGGCTTGGAGCCCTAAAGGCCAAGTATTCATGGAATAGGGGATAGTGTTCCTTGTCATGGCCTTCTGCTTTTCATCTGACACACCAAATGTATTCTCTTTTATCTCTTCCCTTTTCCTTCTTCATATCTTTGACCTATAGAGACAAACTAGTTAGCTGACTCAAGATTTGTCTCATACCTAAGCTGGATTCTCCCATAGGGGTTGATTTTAGCTTCATGGCTATTTCCAGCGCCTCAACCTATGAAGAAATCTTATGCTACATCAGAGGAACACTGATATGTGGTAAAAGGGTAGCGATGAACCATTCCTTGTTCTGCTCATCTGGGATATGAAAAGTCAACAAGCCTGTTAAGGTCTTAAATCTCTGATCGAATTCCCATACAGGTTCAACTATCTTATGCTTGATCTCTTTCATCTCTGTAATACATTGTGATTCCAATTTAGGTTTCTTGAACTCTGCAATCAATGCATTCTTGATCTCATTCAGTGGCTTAAGATGTACAAGTCCTTGGACAAGCTTCATGTACCATCTCAGTGTGCAATCTCTTAGAGTAGTGCTAAACTGGGTTCTTTTAATAGCTTCGTCGGTGACATTTTTAATATTCCATACGACTTCACATAGGAACCGGTGTTGATCAGGATCTTCATACCCATCTCCCCTAAAGATAGGGAGCCTCATCTCATCTTCCATAGAGCTTACTAGGTTTCCTATCTGAGTATACGTTGAACTGCTAGTAATAGTACTCTGAGGACTCTGGTGACTCTGACTATTCTGATTTCTTAGTGCTACTGGAACAACAAGAGGATTAATATTACTTACTTCAACAATCTGTGCAGTTCCTGAAGTTTCTAGTTCATCCCAGTGAGGTTCTGAATGGTTTTCGTTTGTCAGATCTGCCACTTCTCCACTGTAGAAACCCTCGTCCCCGTAGTTCTTCTTGAACAGGTTCATAAGAGGAACTTCTTTGAATGATCTTCCACTGCACGTATGTCCATCCTCTGTGTCATTGTCACTGTCTGAATTCTTGGACATTAGCTTTTTCAAATCCAACTAATCTACTGTATCTTCAAGATGTTCTTCTCATGCAATAACATCTTGGTTCTCAACTTCAGAAAATGTAAATTTTTTCCTCTGGGTCCTTTGAAGAAATATCTTTCGGCTTGGCTATATGATTCTACTCTGTCAACATAAAACTTGGTGATGTACCCCCCAATGGTGCTATCAAACCAGTGATCTACTGCTCTTGACATGGCGTTATCAACTCTCTTGACCTTCTTGATCAGAGTCGATGTACAAACCACAAGAGGTCTAGATCTGATCTCAAACTGAGTATCTTCTAACCTAACTAACCACTCATATAGCTCCTAATGGATTCTTCCAAATAAAATATCATGTATATCAGTAAAGATATATCTTCCTAGCCAATCCTCTGTAATGAGACTAGGGTTCTTGTTATGGGCTTCAACGAAGTCCTTTTCTTGATCCTCTATCCAATTTTGAATCTCTATCTTTGATGGAAACCACCTTGACATTCCCTCAAGAATATTCTTGTCCTGGAAACAGAACCATTTGTGGATCGACTACCAAAACAACTCAACATTTATATATCATTGAACTGCTTATCTCTACTCCACATACTATCTATCAAATCTAATATAGTAATGCAATAACAATATATCAAAAAACAAAGAATAGAGTATCAATCACATACGACACAAGATATACGTGGTTCACCCTCTCTCTAGGGCTATGCCCATAGAACTATGCTTTATAATATATTAATATGAAGCATACAGTTCTTGTCTATGCTCTTAGCTAGCAGATCTTCTTTCTTCTCCTCTCTGTCTCTCCCCTTCCTGCACACCCAGCTGCAGGACTGATCTTCTCACCCAACTGAAGCTCTTACAATATGAGAAGGCTCTCACACTTAGCACTTCTTTCTCACACAACAATAATCACTCATGTAAATAGAAAAGCTAGATCAAACTCCCTTTTCCTCATCTAGGTTCTTATTTATACATTAAAATAGCTCATCGACATCCTTAATCCGAAACCTAGGTGTCAAAACCCTATATACCAAAACCCTAGATACCAAAACCGTAGGTGTATAAAACCCTAGGTCAAATTGACCTGCGTTTTCAGGGCTTCACCAACCTGTCTCTCCTTCCTTTTCGCGCAGTATTCAAATCATCCAATGGTGGATTTTTCCTCTTGCTGAGTTGTCCACGATCCTTCTTCCTTGTTGATCTGTCATCCTTGGTATCCTCGTCCAACGGCTTGATTTCTCTCACTTTGCTTTTTCTTTTCTTCTCTTCTTCTCACTTCGCTCCAGTAACAGTTATGGTGTCTTCCACGCAATTTGCATTTCGCATTTTCTTCCTTGAACTTCACTTGCTTCCATAACCAAGGGCCAACAGAACCCATGGCCTGTTTGTCTAGTTGTAGCCCTTTTCCCATGGATGCGTCAGATTATGTCCTTTCTGCATCTTCCTCAGGCTGTCCAACCTCATGTGCTGGGTTTTGTTCCTCCTCAACCCACGTGGTAGTAGGCACATAGTCTGGCATGTAAATTTCATCGACATCCATGATTTTTAGCATGTCCTTTGTCCTTGCTTGCGTCACCCAAGCATTTTTTCTTGTGTTTCGTTCGACCCTACTAGGTGCTCCAACTCTTGGTGGTGACATCTTGCTAAAATTAATACTATTGAACTATAAATCTCCACTTGCTATCATGAATTCTCACTCTCTCATGCTTAAAATTTGCTCTGTGTTCTTCTCCTTAGAGAAAAAACACAAATGACCACATTTTCCCCCCTTTTCCGACTTTATAATGGGGCGGCGTACTAACAACTATTTCACACTCATTGTTTTCACTTTTTCACTTTTTCCTATGTGCTCCACTTTTTGTATATGTCAACTACTTTCCAGTGTGTAGTGTCTTCAACTCAGGTTTTTCTGCAATGCACTGTTAATGCTAACAATTCTATTACATAAAAACCCCTAATATTCTTCTACATTTTTGTCTTTTTGTTACATTTATTCTTTTTATGTATTTTTATCGTTTTCTTCTAACCTCTACTATATACAATATGTACAACCGTACCGTCTCTCTCTGTTTTTACCTCAGGGTGTTAGGTTGACTGTCTTGATACAAATTTATTCAACTGCTATTCACCAGTCCTCTAAGATTCTTCCCTACAAGATCTTTCAGCTGCACAACACCTCCATTTGTGATGGCCTCTACCTAATAAGGCCCTAACCAATGCATCTTGAACTTACCATGGTGTTGTAGATACCTGCTATCATAGAGGATAACTAGATCTCCTTCCTTGAATATTTTCTTCTTTGTATCCCTATCATTCCAGGATTTTTCCTTCGCTTTTTGTAACTCACGGTGAAATCATGCTAAAATTTTGTCTTCTTCTAGCTCCATCAACTGATCAAATCTTTCCTACGCAACACCTTCTTCAGTGATGTTGGTGATTGTTGTAATGCGCAAACTAGGTACTAAGTAATCCAATGGAACCAGTTCTTCCTGCCCATACACCAGTCTAAATGGTGTCTATCCTGTAAGCTTCTTGCATGTAGTCTTGTCAGCCTGTAACACTGTTGATACCTTCAAATCCATATCATCCAAGTTCATATTGCAAATCTTTGTCAATGCATTTTCTAAAATCTTGTTAAAATCTTCTACTGTACCATTTTCCTAGGGATGGTAAGGTGTGCTCTTCTAATGATGTATCTCCAATTATTCTTTCATAGCTCTGATTGTACTATTAATTTAATGAGTTCCCTGATCACTCAAAAAAATTATGAGACATCCAAATATGGTCACCACATTCTCAAAGAGAAACTATGATGCAGTTTCTATGCTTCAATCCTTCACTGGGGCTACTTCTTCCCATTTTGTTAAGTATTATGTCGTAGTGATGATGTATCTGGATCCTGCCCTCCTTACTGGTGGATTAATGGGTCTAATCAAATCCACATCCCATTTATCAAATACATGTAAAGCTACTTGGGGATTAAGTGGAATTTCATCCCTTCTATATGGTTTTCCCTCCCTCAAGCATACATCACATGTCTGAAAGTATTCCTTTGCATCCCTATGTATTGTAGGCCACCATAATCCTGCGTGCACCAGCTTCTGTGTTGTAGGATTTCTTTCATAATTCCTTCCATCTATTCCTTCATGTGCTTATGCTAACACCATGGAGCATTCATTCTCCATCACACATCTTCTTAGAATTCCATCTATGCCTAATTTGTATAAATGACATGCAATAAGTTGATAGTATGCAATGCACACTACCAACTATTTTTTCTGTGTGATAGTAAATTCCTTGGGAGACATTCTTGTGCTCAAGAATCCAACAATGTCAGTAAAATAATCATCAACAATCTGAACAAAAAATAAGTTAGCATTAGGAAAATTCTCCTCCAAGTTCTTTGGATCCTCTCCATTAGTAATTTTTTATAGATGATCTGGTCCTACATTCATCTTCCCTAGTTTTACTATGATTTCAAAATAAAACTCCTAAAATAATAACATCCATCTACAAATCCTCCCCCCCAACACTGGCTTGTTAACTAGGTACTTCAAGGTGGAATGATCTGTAAACATATTAAAATTTTGACCCAATGAATAATGTCTGAACTTCTGTAAGGCATGTTAATCCCTAAAGTTGCACTTGACTATGAGAGGGAAAGCTAGGGCATCATCAGGTTATTGCAATGGTATTTTTTCGGGTTTTCTGAATAGGTTTTTAGAAAATGGTTGAAATCTGGTTCAAGGATTCAAATAAACATATAACTCAAATGTAAAAGAAAGTAAATATCCCACTGGATTAGTAAATGGTAGTCACTTTAATAGATCATATGGTAAGGTAAATAAAGAAAATAAGGTATGTGAGTATCTAGCTTTTCAACTCACACATGTATTTATTATTTCAAAATTTCATTGAGAAACAAGAACATGTACTTGAAAACAATCTTAATTATGAACAAAAACTGTAAAATTTTCATTGTGTCACCCACAATCAAGAAATCATATGCATTGCAACAAAATAAATGAATTCAAGTAAGAAAATACATAGATAAAGAAATGAAAGAAAATATGACCATCAACATGCCTTTTCCATTTAGTATTAATATGGAATATAGTCTTGTATTACAGTAGAGTTTTTTTACAAAAAGGTCCTTGAATGCCCAACTAATCGACCCTTTAATTCTCCTTCTACCTTGTTTAGATAGAAATAATACATATTTATCAAGATCCAAAAGAAATGGATATGAAAAAATCCTCATCTATATTTAGTTTCTTGTTTCAAATAATCAAGGAGGAGATCAGATCTGATCTCCAAGTTGAATTGATGAAGTGGCTCATCAACTATTGTCCATGAGATTTTTTAGGAAAATAAATCTGGCAAATTCCTGAAAAATATGGTCCAAATATCTCTTCGTATCTCCAAAAATGTGATAGTTGTCTAAAAAACGAGAGAGGTTTTTGTGAAGGGGTATGTTCCCAAAAAAAACCAATTTTGGTTACCAAAAATTCCTCTCCATATGTTCTTCAGCCTTTCCCAAAATTGGTGACTAAAACAGGAAATTATTTATTGTGAAATCTGTAAAAAACAGGTCTCAAAGATATATTCAAATCTCTTAAAATGTGATATTTGTGTATAAAAAGAGAGAGGTTTTTGTGAAGGGGCCCATTCCAAATGAAAAAATATTTTGGTTTCAATGGATTCATCACCATTGTTTCAGAAACCACTTTTGAGGATAAAGGCTAAAATAGGTAAAAAACAAAGTATGTCTGTATTGATTTTTGCTCTTCTTATTTTTTGAGGTTGTATAAGACAATTGTTGAGACACCATATGAGGTTCATAGAATGGGTGATTTCAATTGTAAGTCACTTTTTGTTGTACCATAGGTCCACTGTATTCTATTCCAAAGAGAACAGATTGTTGGATGACATAACTTTGTAATTGAGCTTGTAAAACTGCAACATTTTCACCATTGCCATTAAATAAGTTGTTCCTAGTACCACTGACTGAATAAATGCATGTAGCTGTAGTGATTTCATTCGAAAACATAGCTACAGTTCCCAAAAAATTTATCCCTGTTGTGTTAGCAGCACCTGCACTACTACCACTGACAGAAGTTGCACCAGGGAAAGGCAAATCGAAAACAAGTCTATTATGAAATATTGTGATCTTTTGTTTTGTGATGGGTGACTTTTTTGTTGTGAATTAGAATTTATTTCTAGTGCATCCATGCATGCATTACCTTCCCTGTTCTTTTCTGTTAAGAACCAAATACCAATATAGCATAGAAAAACCTCAGAAAAAGTACTCAATGCCTTGAAAAAGATACAATTTCAGATAATAAGCCTCTTCGAGGGGGAAACCTCCTTTTACCCCACTTAAATGTTCAA
>SNQJ01S0022457.1:441622-470091 GCA_010110895.2 Picea sitchensis
AAGCGTTGTGGAAAATACTTGTCTCAAGGGGAGGGGCATGTTAAGCCCTAATATTGGCTCATTACCCCTTAATTGGGGCATATTATATTAGTACTGTTATTTTATTTATGTCGGCTTTAGGCCATTAGTTGTAATTATACCTCTTAGTCTCCTATATATACCAATGATACATTTTCATTTTGAAGCATCTTGTACTTGAACATTTAAGTGGGGTAAAAGGAGGTTGGCCCCTCGAAGAGGCTTATTATCTAAACTTATCTCTTTTTCAAGGCGTTGAGTACTTTTTCTGAGGTTTTTCTATGCTATATTGATATTTGGTTCTTAACATATGACGAAGGGCTTAGGTATCATCTATTAGCAATCATAATATGAAACTAGAAAACATGTGATCTGATATAAGAATGGATGAGTAGAACCTTACCTCTGCAAATGAATATTTTATTACATCCATGACCTGATATTAACCATTAGTGAAAGTGGCTTGTTAGGAAAAGATCTCAGGCACGATCTGTCAAGTTCTCATGAAGTTGGCGCATGAAAAATAATGATTACCTTGGCACTACAATAATAACACTATTCTTTTAACACCTTTTCCACTTTGATAAATTTGAAAATTCAAACGAAGGAAAGGACAAGTGATGTGATAGAAATCCTTTTATATCATATCCTAATTTTTAAAAACTTAAAAACATTTAAAATGTGTGTTAAATAATGAAAACAATCTTTCAAGACAAGAAGGGGAAAAACAGAGTTTAACAAAGAATCGTGAAAAATTGATAGAACAGGGATTAAGGACACCCAATTAGTAAAAAAAAAAGGTTAAGGACTAACATTGGCCCCTTCTGGGGATACAGTTTCATGATGAAACTTTAAGAACTTGCTGACCAATTCCTTCACATCCCTCATCTTCATCAACTTTTACTGTAATTATTTCCCTATCCAGTCATTCCCTTATTTACAATCCAAAAATAACAACCACAAAACTGCAAATAGTCTTTCCATTGGGCTATGGATTCCTTATTCTTGCATACTGAAAACTTGACACTAGTCTCATACTTTAAATTGATATTCAAACTAAAACAACCATGATAAAAAATAAATCTTATTTATGTACAACTCCTACACAATTAAGCAATCAATTTCTTGATCATGTGACATCAAACTTCCAATGCAACAATGAAAGCATTTGATTGAGAATATGGTCTTCTTCCTTGCAAGTAAATAAGAAAATTTAGGAAAACTGAGATGTTTGCAGTAAAAAATGAAAGGGAAACCCATACTTACAGTTGTAGTTTGCTTTAATTCCAAATGCTGCAAAATTTTGAACCTCTGGAAACACTGACTCCATGTAGATGACTATTGGATCATATATAATATGAAAAGATTCCAACTGATGAAAAAACCCAAACTGCTCCCCCTGCAATTTTGTTTTATTTGTGAGACCATAATCCACTTGATTTCCTTGAAACAACAAATGAACATCACTTGTTTTATGACAGTGAACAACAACATCTTGGATAGGTTGATTTCCTTCATCTATTTCTCCAACATCAGATTCATACTCATCAAAAATGGGTTCACTATTGCACATATCAATGAATGTTCATGTCAAATTCTACTCTTCTCCATTTTCATATTCATCATATACAGGTTGACTATAAAAAAAAATTGAATTTTAAAATTCACAAAATTTTGTTTCATTATGCTCTTGAAAGAAAGAACACAAATGAACAACCTGATCTTTTGGAAAAAAAAATCATTATGACAATCCAATAAATTTGTTGTCATACTATCCATGACACTATCATCAACAACATCTTGAAAAACTTCTCCTTGAAAAGAAGAATGAGAGAAAGTTTCATGATTGATCAAATCTTCATCATGGTAGGATGGAGACTTTTGATTGATTTCAACTGGAAACGATAAAAAAAAAATTTCACCATCAATATAATATTCAATAATTTCTTCACTAATATACTGGCCTTCACAAATATTTCCAATAGAAAATTCTTCACGAAGAGACCCATTCGAATGGCCATCAAAACTGTTAGGAGCATTATGAGAACATTCCAAAATATCTTCACTAAAGCCCTGCTGAAAAGTTTTGCTAAGAGATTTAAATTTCTCACAACAATCATTCAAGAGCCATTCGGTAGGATAAAACCTCGTACAATATGAATGAAAAGTAGCATGGAAATCATTTAATGATGAAATATTAGAAACATGAAAAGATCGGTACCATTGTCTCACCTCTCCTTCCAAGGAGTACACAAACATCTTCGAAAATACATCTCCATGATGAATATCGAGTTGGTCCATGTATTGATGAAAATCAATCAAGTGTTGTGAAGGATGATCATGATCATCTCCTTTGAACCTTGGAAGGTAGTCTCCCCATTCATGCATAGTAGGCACGACATTTAGAAAACCATGAATACAAAAGAAATCAAATGGAGCAAACCTACGAACCAAAATGGCTTCCATGGCCTTCGACATCCTGGATCAATGGAGTCACCAATAGATTCTTCCTTCATGGAGTTGCCAGGTGAATGATGCAATCATAAATTTTTTCCAACCCATGTTCGCCATCAAGAGCTAGAGTTGATCATTGTCGTTCTTCGCAGGGAATATGTCTTCGTTCCTTTATCCCTGACAATGACACAAAAAGATGTTAGTCCCTAAAGTTTCCCTTGACTGTGAGAGGGAAAGATAGGGAATCATCAGGTTATTGCAATGGTATTTTTAAGGGTTTTTTGAATATGTTTCTAGAAAATGGTTGAAAGTTGGTTCAAGGATTTAAATAAACATATAACTCAAATGTAAAAGCAACTAAATATCCCATTGTTTTAGTAAATGGTAGTCACTTTAATAGATCAGATGGTAAGGTAAATAAAGAAAAGAAGGTATGTGGGTATCTAGTTTGTCAACTCACACATGGATTTCTTATTTCAAAATGTCATTGAGAAACAAGAACATGTACTTGAAAATAATATTAATTATGAACAAAAACAATAAAATGTTCACTGTCACCCACAATCAAGAAATCATATGCATTGCAACAGAATAAATGAATTCACGTAAGAAAATAAATAGATAAAGAAATGAAAGAAAATATGACCATAACCATGCCTTTTCCATTTATTATCAATATGGAATATAGTCTTGTCTTACAATGGAGTTTTTTTCACAAAAAATGTCTTTGAATGCCCAACTAATCGACCCTTTACTTCTCCTTCTACCCTATTTATATAGAAAGAATACATATTTATCAACATCCAAAATAAATGGATCTAAAAACCTCCTCATCTATATTTAGTTTCTTGTTTCAAATAATCAAGGAGGATATCATATTTGATATGCAAGTCGAATTGATGAAGTGGCTCATCAACTGTTGTCCATGATATTTTTTAGGAAAATAAATCTGGCAAATTCCTGAAAACTATGGTCCAAATATCTCCTTGTATATCCAAAATTGTGATATCTGTGTAAAACATGAGAGAGGTTTTTGTGAAGAGGCTCATTCCCAACAAAATTGTCTTTTTGTTTCAAAAAATTCATCTCCATCTGTTCTGCAACCTTTCCCAAAACTAGTGACTAAAACAAGAAATTATTTATTGTAAAATCTCTAAAACATTGGCCTCAAAGATATATTCGAGTCTCTTAAAATGTGATAGTTGTTTAAAAATTGAGAGACTTTTTTGTGAAGGGGATCATTCCCCAAAAAAACCTTTTTTGGTTTCAATGAATTCATCTCCATAGTTTTCGAAACCGCTCTTGAGGATAAAGACTAAAATAGGTAAAAAACAAAGTATGTCTGTATTGATTTATGCTCTTATTATTTTTTGAGGTTGTATAAGCCAATTGTTGAGACACCATATGAGGTTCATAAAATGGGTGTTTTAAACTGTGAGGCACTTTTTGTGGTACCATATTTCCATTATATTCTATTCCAAAGAGAGTAGGTAATATAGAGAAAAGAAAGGTAGATTGTTGTATGACAGAACTGAGTAATTGAGCCTGTAAAACTGCAACATTTGCAACACTGCCATCAAATAATTTGTTCACAGTACCACTGACTGAAGAAATTCATGTAGATGTAGTGATTCAATCAGAAAACATAGCTACAATTCCCATAACATTTCTCCCTGTTGTGTTAGTAGCTCCTACACTACCGCCACTGACAGAAGTTGCACCAGGAAAAGACAAACTGGAAAGAACTCCATTTTGAAATATTGGGATCTTTTTTTGGTGATGGGTGAGTTTGTTGTTGTGAGTTATAATTTATTTCTAGTGCATCCATGCATGCATTACCTTCCTTATTATTTTCCCTATTTACATTTGCAACAACAAAACCTACATCAGCATGTCCTTTATCCTTGGGACAAGTCCAACATAAGTCATGGGATCTACCTCCAGGTCCCAGAGTAGTACTTGAAAATGTTTCTATTAAACCATTTCCATATAGACCCGATGAGATTCTATAGGAAGCATCCCACAAGAGATTATATTTCATTTGTTGTTGGCAATCAATGAAGTGGGTTATATACACATGTGTTGCACAACGTTTCCATGATTGTTGTGTGGGAAACATAAATGAGGGAAGTTGTAATTCTTCTATATTGTTCTCTATTGAGGACATTATTGTCATAGAGATAGGTGTCATCCATGAATCCTCCACAAAAAAAAATATTGTTTCTGCCACATGAGAGTAATAACCGAAGTGAGGAAATCCTCCAAGATAGCCAAACATTTTGATGGAAAAAAGTAATTGTGTGCCTGGAGGATTAGTTCTTGTGGTGGGATTTGCTGGAACATTTGAATCAGGTTTGTCTATCCTCTGGGTACATAAATCA
This sequence comes from Picea sitchensis, assembly GCA_010110895.2. Classification (NCBI taxonomy): domain Eukaryota; kingdom Viridiplantae; phylum Streptophyta; class Pinopsida; order Pinales; family Pinaceae; genus Picea; species Picea sitchensis. Next base: position 446,476 of record SNQJ01S0022457.1, read on the forward strand.
CCTTTGATGATTTTCCATGTTTCCTTAACTACTTGTTTAGTTTTTTCCTGATTGCCTCTGTCCTTTAAAGCATCTTTCTTCTTGTTTTTCTCTTTGAAAATGTTGTTAGGGTCTGTAACAACAACACTTTAGGAACTATGATAATAAGAATGTTGTAGAATAAAGTTATCACCTGAAAAGATCGTATAAACTAATACAAATATGATGAAGGGCTCAGGTATCATCTGTTAGCAATCATAATATGAAACTAGCAAACTTGTGATCTGATATAAGAATGGATGAGTAGAACATGACCTCTACAAATGAATATTTTATCACATCCATGACCTGATATTGATCATTAGTGAAAGTGAATTCTTAGGAAAAGATCTTAGGCAGGATCTGTCAAGTTCTCATGAAGTTGGTACATGCAAAATAATGATTATCTTGGCGCTACAAGAATAGTGTTATTCTTTTAGCACCCTTTCCACTTTGATAAATTTGAAAATTCAAATGAAGGAAATGACACGTGATGTGATAGAAATACTTTTATATCATATCCTAATCTTTAAAAACTTAAAAAAATTTAAAATGTGCATAAAATAATGAAAACAAGCTTTCAAGCCAAGAAGGTGAAAAACAAAGTTTAACAAAGAATCATGAAAAATGGATAGAACATGGATTAAGGATACCCAATCAGTCAAAAAACAAGGTTAAGGACTAACAGGGCATATACCATAGCCACACCTTCCTTTTCTATAGTATTATAGTTCTTCTTAGACTCAGACAACTTTCTACTAGCAAAAGGTATTGGGTGATCAATGTCTCGTTCACTTGGTTGTGCAAAAATTCTCCAAGTGCAATGGATGAAGCATCCACATGCACATGAAATTATTTTTTCCAATCTGGAAAGCTTAGAATTTGTTTTGTCACCATATTCTCTTTTAGTATGTCTAATATCTCTTGTCATTCATCATTCCACTGAAAAATGATGTCTTTCTTTAGTAACTTCTCCATGGGAATAGTAATATTTGCATAGCCCTTTATAAATTTCATGTAGTACACTATGTGGCCCAATGTTTCTCTCAACTGGCACATTGACTTTTGTGGTGGTAAATTGACAATAAAAACAATCTTTGCAGGGTCTACTATCAAGCCCTGTTTTCATAAAATGTGTCCAAGTAGGATGCCAAATGGTGTACTGAATATACATTTATTAATGTTCAAGGAAATATGACATTGACTACATCTTTCTAACATTAACCTTTGAATTTCTACATGGTCCTTCAATAAACTAAATAATGTCCAATCATCCAGATAAACTTCTAAAAATTTGTGTATAAAATCCTTGAATGCAGCTACTACTACTCTAGAAAATATTTCTGGTGCATTCTTTAAACCAAATGGCATTACTGTGTATTGATATGACCCCCACTCTGTTGAAAATGTGGTTTTTTACCTGTCCTCTGGAGGAATTATGATCTGATGGTAACCTAAAAATCCATTTGTGAAATAATACACTTCTTATCCTCCCACATTCTCTAAAACCCCATTGTAAATGGAGTAGGAAAAGGATCATGCAAGAATGCATCATTTAAATTCTTCATATCCACACACATCCTAATACCTCCATTCTTCTTTTCCTGGACCACCATTGGACTAATCCACTCTGATTCTTCCACAAGCTCTATGATTCCTGATTCTACCATTCTGTCAAGTTCTTCCTTAACCTTCTTCTTATAAATGGGGTTTAATCTCTATGGTCTATGTCTAACTGGTCTTGCCTCTGGTATGGGGCGTATCTTCATTTCCCCAAGTTCTCCTACTACCCCTTTCATCTCTAAAAATGTGGCTAGGAATAAGTCACTATACTCGCGCAGTAATTCAGTTATTTTTTTTATTGTATCACTGTCCTAGTAATCCCCAATGATGGATATATTGGGCTTCTCTTCAGTCCCAATATTGACCTTTTTAATATTCATAGGTGTAGTGAACTATTTTGATTGTAATAGGGGTACTTCCAACCCTCTTTCTCCTTCCCCTTCTAATATGTGTATGTCATGTGGGTTGTCTTCTACTTCCTCATCCTCTGCGACCTAATAATAGTAAACTAATTGTTCAAGTGTTTCTTTTAAGTAATCCCTGTCTATTGTCACCATATCTACCCCATACTCTTCAAATATATTCTTTTTGATCCTCTATAATTCTAGTTATACCCATGGATTCCCACTTTCAAATGAAAATGTCTTAATAAAGTTCTGCGGCATTGCACCCCAACTTACAGTTTCTCTATGCAGTTCTCACTCCTTGTACTAGTTACTAGGTATCCCTTATAATGTATGAATCCATTCCACTAGTGGTACAAATCTCTAGTTAGTGACACAATCATTTATGTGGTGTTTTGGGTTCCTTCTTCTATAATACTTCTATAAGGGTTTATCTTGTTGACTCCTACCAAATCTTATGCGCACCGGTCGCTTACACTGATACCAGTCCTGAATAACCTTCTTATGGGCACCCTACCATCATGCATGTGTGTCTCTAAGTGCTATATCCAATACTAATAATATTTGGCTATCCAAAACCTCCGATTCAAACTCTGTCAGGAAGTTTTCTAAATTGTCCTCTTCAGTAAATGTGGGAAACTGTCTTACTTTTGTCCCAACCCATATTACTATGCGTGTAACTATGGAACACCTCCTAGTAGAGACTTCATGTAATCTTTGCTGCCAAGTTTTTACTCTAGTATCTGAATCTGACATATCGGAATGAATACTCCTCCAACTAAGTACTCCATCTGCAATTGGATTCACATAGTCTTCCTCTTGCATAATAGTCCTATACAATTGGTTTACATCATCCTATAGAACACTTTTAGGCACAGGTTCTACATATATTTCACAATATGAGGGATCTAAAGGTGCTACTACCCTAAAGTTTCCATCTTCAAATATCATCTTCCTATTCTTTAAATTAATTATGGCCTGATTATAAAAGGCCCAATCAATTCCTAGTAGTGCTGGAAATGGTATAGACTCATCCACCATATCCATTACTTCAAAGTCTGTTGTGGTGCGCACACCATCTAGATCCACTATTTTGTTCTTCAATCTACCTATGGGAATCACTCTCTGCTGGTTTTCTAGCTTCACTTGGATATTGGAATACCCTAGTGTAGGTTCTCCCATTACTTCCCAAGTCTTCTTTGGAAAAATGTTGACATCTGATCCTAAATCTAGGATAACATTTCCCATGTTAAAGTATCTTATAGTTGCATTCAATCTAAAATATCTTCTAGTTCTTTTCTTTCTATGGACTTGATTAAGCTTATTTGGTTTTGTTCCTACCCCTTCCTCTATGCTATATTTCTCCAGCATAATTTTAAACAAATCCATGGCATTCTTATCATTAAGTAATTTAAAGCAAGATTCCAGAAAATCCTTTAAGTAGCTTACTTTGTTTGTTTCCTCTCCTTTGTAAGTATGATGCAAAGACCGAGGAATATCAAAAATAGGAATATCATACCTCTGTGCGGTATTTGATGTTGAGGATAAATTCTCCTTCAGGAAATCCTTCTTTTTTTCCTTGAAAGTTTCCTTCTCGTTCTTTGCATCAAATGGATGTTGTGGCTGAGTGTTCTTTTGAATCCAATACTGAGATTCCTTCTTATGATCAAGTGCATATGCTCCTATGTTCATTCCTCCTCTAGTCACTATATTGATGTTCCTCCATGGATCCCTTATTTCTACAATAATCCACTGAACATTATGGTTATTTATATTCCTCTTCTCTTGGATCTTCGTCATTAACTTCGAGCACTCTTCTATCACGTGATATGTTGCGCGATAGTACATACATGTTACTGCTAGTTGAGTACAATATCTAGCATAGTTTCCTTGATTCTGACAATTATGGAAGATAATAGGCCCTCTTCCTCTTCCCATTCCTCCTTTGAGTCCTCTTATGTCCCCCTATGGACCCTTGTCTTGTTGATGATACTGTGGTGCCTGATTATACTTTGGAGGTTGTTGAAATGGTGGCACTACTTGAAATTGTTGCACATTTCCAAACTGTGGCGCAGTATGTCTCGTCATCAACTCAGCTTGCATCCTATATGCATCTAAGGTTCTTTCCTTCATTAACTCTAGGGTTCTACAATTTTTTTCTTCATGTCCCACTAACTTACAAAAGTTATAGAAAGTAATTTTCGGTTATGTCCTGTACTTCTGCATCATAGGGAAGTGATAAGGAGCATGCCCATGTGTCTTGCATATTTCACACCAAGTCCCTCCTATAGGAAATGGATTTGGCAGCCCTACTCCCAGGTACTGGGAAAATGTTGGACACTCATTCTTGTGATGTCCCTCTGATCTACACAAGGTACACCACATTACTTCTCTTTTCTCCCTACTTTTATTCTAGTTTAATTGCATTGTCAAGTTCTTCATGTCTTCCTTTAGCTCTTGTATAGATGGATCTATCTTCTTATATTGATTCTATTCTAACTGCATCGCTTCTTGCAGTGCATCTACCTAGTTTTGAAATTTCTGTTGTCTCAATGGATATTTGAAATGTGGTAACAAAGAATTTATAAACAACTCTATGTGTTGCATGTCAGAAATGTGATACTTCAGTTTACCTTTCAATGTCTTGAACTTTTGATCAATGTCCCATACAGATTCTCCTGGTTTTTTCCTAACCTCAATCATCTCATTCATAAATTGATTGTCTAATTTTGAACTCTAAAACTCCATGATCAATGCCCTCTTGATCTCTGCTACTATTCCTAGTGAACCCTGTGGATTGTTTACTACTAGATTCATGTACCAATACAGTGCACTGTTTCTAAATGTTATTGCTAGCTACGCTACTTTTTTTGCCTCATCAGTGATACATTTTTCTTCCCATATTCTCTCACACGTGGATAGTTTCTTCTATGGGTATTATGTTCCATTCCCATGGAATTCCAGTAGTATTATCATTGGGTCTACACCTACCATTGTTGAATGTGTTGTACCTTCCCCGCGCGATACTACTATTTGTGTACTGTTGTTCAGACTTGAACTCCCATTGGTGTTGCTAATGATACTTCCACTTGTACCACTACCTGTACTACTGCTGGTAATTCCACTTGTACCATCACTTCTATTCTTCTCTCCTAGATTCCTCTGACCGTCAATATTCTTCTCTCCTAGATTCCTCTGACCGTCAATAACTTTTTCTCTAAACAATTATTTCTTTGTTGATGTGTTAATCATACATGGGGTTCTAGGTTCTCCACTGATAAAGATCTGGACATGGGTATTGCTTCTTCATTAGATATCGCTCCTCTAGTATTTCTTTCATAAGTGACGTTAATATTTCTTCCATGTGATCCACAACAGAAAGATCCTCTACCTCTCCCTCATCACTCTCCAAGACTTCCCTCTCGACTACCACTTTTTTCTTCTTATTAAGATTATACTAGTAGGGTCTTCCACTGCGCATCTTTCCCGCCTTCTGCATAATTTCCTAAATCTCCTCTTGATCCATCATAATGGGATCTTTCTCTTTACTGTGTTATTCTCTATCCATTTCTCCCTCCATCTCAGACATTCCTTAGGTTTCCCCTAACTCCCCCATGCATGTAGGGTAGTTTAGTTGTTTGATTCCATGTTTAATACCCATTTATCATGCAATAATATCTTGATCGAAGTATACAACGACCTAATGTATCTTTCCCTTTTACCATTAAGAAACTCCTTCTCTAATACATTGTAAGACTTCGATGTATCCATTATGAGATCAGTGATATACCCCACTACAATGTTGTCTAGCCAAAAATCTACTACAATCATGAATTTTTTATTCACCCTCTTCAACCGTGTTATACTTTCTTCTATCCACTCCACTAATATAACTCTATTCATCGGGTGGTTATATTTCAACCATGTTATCCACTCCTGCAATAGCGTGGGAAACTCACTAAAGAAACTCTCATGTATTTCGTTGAGTACGTATCTTTCCAAGTATCGTCTTGGCTTAAACCTAGGTCTTTTATTATATTTTTGGGAAAATTCTAGTTCTTGAACTATGAGCCATCTTTCAATCTCCAATTTCATGGGATTCCAACCTACAAACATTCCCTTTCTTAAACCCTCATGCTATACCGCGTGACACATCCTTCCCGATCTAATATTCTGAGTTCCAACTGATAGTGGAACCATTGTTGGTTGCTTATGGGATGACCCATGTTCTAACTATAGGATTACCAACAACCTCTCGATCATTGACCCTTTTTGATACCATAAGGAAACACAGTGCACTATGCAGGCTCACCCAAGATGGATTCAATGGGTGGCCACAAGACTTAGATGTCTACAACCAAGGGATGGGATGTGTATCTCTCTCAAAGGCATTAGATTTACTCACTGATAACCCTCAAATACTCATGTATTAATATGGTCCTAATCATACCTTAGTTCTAACTAGTGACACAAATACTCCAACAGAACTTCATTAACCATTATAACAACGTAGATTCAATGACATATATTCATCTACCATAACACAAGATTCAGATATGAATATTAGCTATGACATTCACTCATCTAGTGTTATTCTACAGAGTTCATAAGTTATCCTTAGTGCGCAATATTATTTCCTTTATTGTTCTACCATGATCATCATAAAACTCATTAAATAAAATATAACTGGAAACAATGCAAACATTCATACACATGACACTAGTGTATGAAGATTTGTTGCTTCAACTCTTTATTATTCTTCATGCAAAATCTAGTGTCACGCACTGTAATTTCTTCCTCCATTACAAACAATCTCCAAAAATCGCAATAGCCCTCACCAAACTGAGAACCTCTCACTAATCCACTATCAGATTGTCTACAAATGGCTAATTCTCTAACCCACCAACAACAACCATTTTAGTCCTAATAGATTCTACTTATACAAAAATTGGGACAAAGCCCTTACAAAAACCCTAACCCTAAGTGGGTTAGGTTTGTCCACTTTCCCCTTGACTTCATATCGGCTGGTCCATGATCCAAACATTCTCCAAGTCGACATTTGTCCATTTTCCAACTTCTTCTCAATAGTTTTTCAATTGTGTGAGTGATTTTCTCGCCACAAGTTTTCCTTTGTTTCCAATGCTGGTTTTCTTCCAATTCTAGTGCACTCCTCACTTTTCGACGCACTCCCTATTTTTCGGTGTTGTCCTGATTCTTTCCCAAAATTGTTCTACACCAACATGGAGCCACCTGGAATATGCCCTCTCTTGAGGTATTTATTGAGTCTCTAATGCAAGAGTAGAACAAGGTCATCAACATGGGATAACTCAAAGGCCCAAAGGCACATACACTTGTTGTGCAAGATGGTAGCAATCACCAAAATCAGAAATCTAAAAACCAAGACAAAAGGAAGGCACAGGTAAATACAAATAAGGAAGGGTAATTAAACCCCTTCAATGATTCCTTTGAATGCAAACGTGGAAAGGGAAGAAAAGGGGAGAAATTCACTTACTCCATACCTCAAATGGCCCAAATAATTCAACAAAACAACCTTGGTGATCACATCCTCGAGGGTGCCAAGAAGAAGAAGCTAGAAGATCAAAATCCCAAGAAAGGTAATTCCAGCCATGCTTTGATTTCCATCAACTCCTCTCTCAATGCTTGGATTCTAGATTCAGGAGCATCACACCATATGGAAGCCACAAAAGAAGTCTAGTCTTCATTGGATGCATGCAAAGGTCCTCCTATTCGGATGGGGGACAAATCTCCAGTTGAGGTCACTGGCAAAGGGAGAATTGAACTCACAAACGAAATCTTTGACAATGTGCTACACGTACCCAAACTCTCCATCAATATTCTCTCCATGTATCAGATGAAAAACTACGACACCGGGAGGAAAGTAATATTCACACCTGATGTTGTGGATATCTATGACATGCAAACCAATTCCATGTTTTCTACTGGTGAGGTAAATCATCAATACTGACTCTGCACATTTTCTTAATTTATTGAGCCAGATTCTACATTACTTCTTACGCATGCTGATGTAAGCAGTAGAATATAGCAGGAAAGGTTCAGGCATTTAAATTTTAGATATATGCAACAACTTAGCAAGAAGTGAATGGTTGATGGTCTACCCGACATTCACTTCTCCAAAGCAATTTGTGAGGGATATGTTCTTGGAAAACACCCTCAAGAGAAATTTGACAAAGGAAAGACTCATAAGGCTTTATTTCCTTTGGATCTGATCCATAGTGACCCCATGGACCCTTTTCCACATCTATCAATCAATAAAACAAGGTATGTACTCATCATTTTTGATGATTTCTCATGCTTCACATGGACTTTCTTTCTCAGGAAAAAATCTAAGGTCTTTCAACACCTCAAAGATTTCATAGCCCTTGTTGAGACACAGCTAGGAAAAAAGTTTAAAGTCCCTTGAATAGATAATGGGCGGGAGTATTTCAAGCATGAGATGAAAAATATTTATCTTGAGGTCAGGATTCAGTTGCAGCACACGGTTCATTATAATGTGCAACAAAATGGAGTGACTGAGTGGAAAAATAGATCCCTGAAAGAGATGGCATCATGCATGCTGCATGTAAAGTCACTTCCATAGATATTGTATAAATTTTAATATGGATTATGTATTTCCTGGATTCTCCTAATCTAACAATTATATGTCACTGTTAAATACAAAATCGCGCCTACAAATATTCTTGTGGAATTTAAAACACAATCACCAATTGCAATATCAAGAAGAAAGATCAATTGCACATAACACAAATGTTTTACCAGGAAAGCATAAAGCTAAAAACCCCACTATCATATATTATGTATATCATGGATCATGAAACAATCTCATACAAAACTCTAATCCAAGAGCTCTCAGTACAATACAATCGTCTCACACTGTCATACAAAAATCAACAAATTCATGTGCCAATTCTCTGCCTCTAGACAACCTGCCTCCTCTGCACAATCTTTGCTAATGGAAACCCCGCAAATGAATTCAAATCCATCTTGCCTAGGTTATTCATTGCTCATGGCCACATCCATTGTGTGTGTGATTGAATGAGTGAACTTCACTCAAATCACAACTGATAGCTAAACTGTCCCTTTCACCTGTTATCTCAACTGGGTCTCCACAGGATATGACATGCATGTAGTTAACAGTGGTAAATCTTCAGTTGCATGTTAGATCACAGATTGTGAATTAATTAATAATTAATTCACTGAACTCTCACTAGTGTAAGTTCAATTACAACTAGTACAACTGATCTTAACTCAATTAACTGAGTTAAACTACTTCACAACTCACACTACACTTATAACTCTGTTACAACTTCAAGTCACTCAGTTACAATTGATTCAAATTCCATGTCCCACCAGTCAACCTTTGAACTCAAATTTCCTATAGCTAACTGATTTTCCATTTCAGTTAACTATTTTCAAGTAATTATGAGATAATAGATTAATATTTATTGTCCAATTTATTTAAGGGAAAAATAAATTAGACACATTTCTTGTTGACTTTTCAACACTCCCTCTCAACAAGAAAGGGATTATCCTTCACCCCGATCTTATCTCTATGGTATTCAAATTTTCTCCTGGTGAGCGCCTTCATCAGAATGTATGCATCCTGATCTTTCATAGGAATGTACTGAAGCAGCATGATCTTCCGTTGCACACAATATCTGAGATGATGATACCTGATATCTATATGCTTAGATCTATCATGAAAAACATGACTAATCGAGAGTTTAATGCAAATATGATTATCACAATGAATCACTATCGGATATAAATGAGAACCAAAGAAACCAACCAAGATATTTGTCATCCAGATAGCCTCACATGTAACTTGACTCACTACCATGTATTCCTCTTCCACTGAACTAAGTGCCATAGATCTTTGTTTCCTGCTGTACCAAGAAACAATTGTAAATATGATACTAAAGATCCCCTCTGATGTGATTTTTCTGTCCGTTGGGATGCCCACCCAATCTGCATCCATGAAGCCATGCAAATTCACCTCATCCATCTTTTTGTACCATAAGCCATACTGAGATGTTCCCTATAGGTATCTTAGGACATGCTCACCCACCTTCCAAAAGAGCTTCGTAGGCTTAACCATTGCTTGATTCAGCCAGTTAACCACATAGAAAATGTCTGGTCTCGTATTCACTAAATACATTAGAAAACCCATTAACTATCGATAGATAGTAGCATCCACTACCTCTACAGAAGTAGCATCCTATTTCCTCCAGTTTCCTGGAAGAAAAGTATCAATGGGTTTGTAGCCCTCCATGTGAAACTTACCCATTATCTCCCTTGCATACTTGCCTTGAGACACACAAAGTTCACCATCTCGCTGCCATATTTCCAATCCAAGGAAATAATGAAGGAGACCCATATCCTTCATCTCAAACTCCTTTGCAAGGTCCTCCTTGCATGAGTCTATCAGTTGCTCATCACCAGTCAGTATTAAATAATCAACATACAGAACAATGATTAAAATATTACCCTCCACCACTGATTTGTCAACTGGTCTTGGGAAAATTTCCCATGCACTATTTTTGACAATGGAGTCATACTCTTCCACCATTGCATCAACCCAAGTGGGATCCTGCACTGCTTCCTAAAAGGAAGATGGTTCAGTCAAAATACATTTTCTCATCAGAGCCATGTATCTAGTCAATCGATCAGGAGACTGTCTCTGTCTACGCTGTGAAGTAGGGGCTCCTACATTCTGTGCAACATCTAGTTTCAATCTATCAGCTTCCATGGTGTGCTTTCTTCCATTTCTGATGAATGGATATACATGAGTGGCTTCCTCCACTCCATGAACCTCCTCATGTGGCTGATGCACATCTTGAAACTCATCTTTGGGAGCCAACAGTTCCTCCTCTGTATTCAAGTCTAGCTCCCTCTCAAGCGACAACTGCATGGCTTTCCCCTCATCGAATTTTATATCCTGTTGCATAACAGTCATCTTATTGTTAGTAAAATACACACGATAATTATGGGGGTTTTCTGTGTACCCCAAAAATATCCCAATTTCAACAGTCAGTTCCGGCTTCTTCCTGGCATCCTTGGTCACATGCACATAAACATATGAGCCAAAAATATTAAAATGTGAAACATCAGGTTTCTTACTAGTGAAAGCTTCTTCATGTGTACTCATGCCAAGTAGTCTATGAAGACAATGGTTTTTCACATAAACCATAGTGTTGCATGCTTCCTCCCACAAATTCATTGGTAGGGCCTGATGTTGTGAGGGAAATCTCCTTACGGACTAGAAAATAGGGTTAGACTTTGCATGCAGATATGACCTAGAGAAAATCTACTTTCTACCTTCATCCCCATACTTAAATCCCATTTCCTTTTAGTAAATACATGGCCAGATCAACCTACCTTGTTCCAGGCGTTCGATGTCGATCCCTTGTCACACTTGATTACTTGTTCGCAATTCTCCTTCCAAAGATGACCTGCATACAAGACAAGCAACAACTACACATGCACCTTACCTATAGACTAACAGGCTAGAGATTCAAATATGTATTTAAAAAACTATGAATAACTCATGAATTGGGACGGGAAAATCATTTTCTTTATTACTTTGAATGAGTCAACTTACAAAAAGTTGAGACCGACCACCGCTCTACGAACCTGATCCTGGGCTCCTCTTCAACTGTCCTCCAACTTCTTTGCTTAGTATCTCTTCTGGCACAAGGATGGATAAAGGGTTGGGACAATGGGAATATGCAAATGGGTAGAGTTTCTTTGCTATATTTTTCCTCTTCCAAATGGGACCCCTAGCCCTTCTTTTATAGGCTAGAAGAATCTAGGTATTTGGATGAACCCTCGACCATGCATGGCCGAGAGTTTCAGTTAACTCACCCAGAGCTGTGTGTTTTGTCGATACCTTTCCTTTTTTCATGCTTTTGTTGGTCCACGCGGGCTGTTTTGGGTCAGCTAGTGTGTACACGCGTGCAGTAATATAGTAGGGCACGTGGGCCCTTATAAAATAGGTTTTCTAAAGAGTTGGTCAGTAGTGATTTGGCAAAGAAGGGATCTGAGATGGCCTGATGCCAGGTAAGCATGTATGGTGCAATTTAGGGTTATAAAAGATGCCCCCTAATGTGTGAGGTCAGAAGAGCATCTGATGGCCAAAATACATTACCAATCTTTACTGATGTGTCGAATGATTGAGCCCAAGGATTAGGAACCGGGAGGTGTCGTCTGTAAAATAATAAATGTCTCACCGAGGCGGGCATACCCATGCTCGGGATAAAATAGAATCATGGCTACCAATCAAATACACTATAGATCCATGTCATATGACTATATAAAGAGTAGCCACAAACAATACATAGTGGAGCTACATCTCGAAATCAAAAAGATATACATATAGAGTATCCATCTTCTAGAAGCTGATACGATCTGATGGCTAGAGATGAGATCTTCAGAGCTCGAGAAACAACCTCAAAATCTTCAAAACTCAAGGTAGGAGTGTAATATGAGTGCACGACTTCACTACCCAGAGGTCTTCGACAGCTCGTCGGTCATGGATTAGATAATCTTGATGATTAGATTGAAGGCTTCATTGATTTCGAACAAGGAATTGATTGGACATTCAGGATGGCTGGGTATGAGGGTAAGAGACAAATTGTAGAGGGGCTGACTCAGGCTTGGTGAAAAAATTCCCTTGGAAAATAGCACGACAAATGATGAAACTCAGGTAACATGGCATTAATCATAAGTCTACGAAGAAGGAGGCAACACAAACTCTCCATATGTTTGGAAGGATAACCAAATGGTGGAGGACACAACTTTATATAGAGAGAACAACTTCCTAAGGTCGTACTACATCCCATAGTTTTATGAACAAACAAACAAATGTGCTTTATCCAAGGGCAACTCATTATGATGCCAATAAAGAAAATACTTTTCCCTTTCTCTTTTTGGGGTATATTTGATTTTTTTTTTTTTTGTCTTTTTCAATAATTGTGGGAAAAAGAATAAAGGAATGTTATGTTACACTGGAGGAATGAGTATTGCAAACATACAATTTCAAGCCACAAGGACAAGACTGATGTTCTAATATAATGATACTCGGGAAAAATCCTCCATGGGCCAAGGGTGTTAAAACACATAAGCAAACTGTGACAAGGCTGGCGTATAAGATATGCAAACGCGGTTAACAAAACACACAATGGTAACGTTCTTCAATGTAAGTTTAATGAGCCGAGAGAAGGTAAGCTCGGTGGTTTTTCATATTTAGAGAGTCTGAAAAAACCTAGAAGGAGACTTCATTGGGGTACCTTTTTCGAAGAGAGTCTAGTCGGTTCGAAAAAGGGGTAAACTAGCACCGACAAGATGTCTATTCAAAACCATTTTAACGAGTGTGACAAGGACAATATCACTCGACCGTTTTTTCATTTTTAAGGAGTCTGAAAAAAGCTTAACTATGGACTCCGTCAGGAATGTTCTTCTGGACCAATTTAACGAGTGTGAAAGAATAAGGTCACTCAACGATCTTTTCAATTTTAGGGAGTCTGAAAAGAGCTTAACTATGGACTCTGTGGGGGTTCCTTCTTCGTAATTTTAGTCCCTTAGGCCCGAAAAAGGGATAAAATTATACCTGAGAGTACTCTTCTATAGAGTTGAAGTTCCATAGAGTATACCTTTGTTCGTACAGTTGACCGTCCGGACCGAAAAATGGGTAAACTATCGTCTGACAGACGTGACTTCAAATTTCAGTTTAACGAGTGTGAAAGGCCACAAGATCGCTCGACAATCTTTTCATGTTTAGAGGGTCTGAAAAGGGCTTAAAAGAAGACCTGTTATTTTTTGGGAGTCCCAATTTTGAGGTCAAGAGAGAAGAAGAATCATGCAAATGAGGCTCAAACTCGTATTTAGGAAAAACTACAAGGAATCCTAAGCTTACAGTGTTTCAGAGACAGCATGAATGCCATAATGCAACTAGGATCTACCTAGGGCATCCATGTTCTGGTAAGCTCTACCACCAAGTTGCGACACTTATAAAGCATAGATGATGGTTCCATGTCACAACCTAATGGGGTCGATCCTATGGCAAAGGAAAAAGACACCGAGATACACAAATTAGGGTAGAAACCTAACCTATATGTTCAAGTTTGAGCGTCCAATTTTTTTTTCCACGGACGGTCGAAAAATACTCAAAACTAAAAAAAAACTGCCCCAATACCCGATCAAATTCCTCCTATGCAACTCCTGAATCACTCTAAATGGTTTTTGGTATAAAGAAAATGATAAAGGAGGCCAAAAGAGTGACAAAAAGAGGCCAAAAAGTCTATAAATAGAAGCTGGTAGCTCATTATCACCATTGCTGATTTAGAAATTGACTCTGGAGCCAAAACACCCCCTTCGATTAAAGTGGTGATTTCGGGAGCTACAATGGACAAAACGAACTTCTGTCTGGACCAAGTAAGTATAAACTCCCTTATATTGCATTATATGTCTTTATTTATGTATTGGGTTTCATTTTTTAGGGGGGCGTCGACCTTTAAAAGGTCGGCCCTAGGTCCACGTAGGTTATCTCAGGACAGGCCACGTGTACATTCAGGCAGAGTAAACTCTACTGACATAGACCCTATTGGCCCTCGGGCTGAGATCCACTCACAGGATCGACTCTTTATCTCCTCGGAGCTGAATCGGCTCTTTAGATTCCCTGCTGGAATCAAAAATTTTTGATCCACAGGTCCTTTTTGGTGGCTTCCCTGTGCGAACAACACTAGGCGTAAGCTCCCCTTCTCCGTGCAACCACAACACGGTGACTAAGGCTCAATTCCAAAGTCACTTATCGTAACTCGCGGTCTCGCAAGTTCGCGAATCAAATCTCCTGACTCCTCCTTTCCAATCCGGCGAGACCCGAAATCACGAAATGGTTTTGGCTCCTTTTTGTCAGCACCTCCCTTGCATGACCACCCGCTAGGCTTAACTGCTAGCCCCTCTCGCTACTCGCGCCTTTGCGAGTTTAAATTTCAAGCTCTCGTGCTCTCATCTCGCGAATCCCCAAGACACGAGAAGTCAACAGACTGTTGACTCCTTTCTCTAGGCGACGTGTGTCTGCCTATCTATCATGCAGACCCCACCTTGTGATTCTGCCCTGTGTCCATACGAGCCTTGGATCTCGACACTTCATGACTTTTGATGTCGAAAGTAACTCCTCTCAACCTCCAAACCCCCGAACGCGCAAAATGTGATGGGGTTCCTGATCCAACGGTCCTTCGGCTCTCCGGATCCAACGACTATCCTCACTCTTCATGCTTTCGCAACTTTGTGACTTGGAGCGCCAAATATTTGGGCTTTCACCTGGCGAACCTCTGAGTTCGTGAGATCTGTAGATATTTTTCGCCTATCCTCCTCTTAACGGATGGTTGCGATTGTCTTCGCGAATTCGCTACTTGCGAAGTCGAAGGAATTCCTTTTCTGACCTCCGATGTCCAAATCCTCGATAGAGAGGATCTTGTGATATGTGTCCTTCAAATCAGACAGCTCAGATTTTATCGAGACTTCGCTACTCGCGAAGTCAGGATGCTCAAATCTCTGAAATGGATGATTTCGTGACACATGTCCTCCCACAAATGTTTGGCTCAGATTCTTTCGTAATTTCACGATTTCTGAGGTCGAGTACTCAACCTCTCGTCCTCCAGATCCCCGAACTCCCGAATGCTAATATCCCGATACAAAATCCTTCTCGGAACTTCGCTTCTGTTGCTCTAGTCATGAGGTCTAATCCTCATGCAAATCTCGATAGATCTAATGACTATCGGGTTCTTTGCTCAAGATCTGACGGCTCAGATCATCTCTCCTGTGCGCTCTTCCTGTACTACCTCCTAGATGTGAAATCCTTCAATGGTCTAGATCTTCTTGGCTGATCCGATGCCAGTTATCGCTCCTGCCGAGCTTTGGCACTTTTCTTCCGTATTTGGAAGAATTTCGAATGCTCAAAGGCCTCAACCTTTGTTCATCTTCCTCTGCAAGCTACATGACTGGAATCCTCACCTGCGCATATGAGGAAACTGCTTTTTCCGAGCTTTTTCTCTCAGATGCTCAAGGGATTCCACGACTTCTGCGTCTCTACAGAGTCTTTGCACACCAAGTGCTACTCCTTCTGAGCTTTCCAGCTCCTCATACCTTAAGGAAATAAATCCTTCTTCCTTTCTCCTTCGGATGGAGAATATAATTCCCTCCTGGCACTCTTCAGCTCAAGCAACCTGCTTGATGAGTCCTTCAGGGTGTTTAGTAACTCTGTGAAGATCCTTCGGTGGATTCTTCCTTAAACCACAGAACTCAAAGAGTTCTTTTCCTCTCTGTGCCTATCTGCACATCTACTCAATGCCCACCTGGCAGAGTGTCTTCTTACAGAACATCCAACAGTTCTTTTCTCTCCTGTGCACCCTATGCACCTGCTCAATGCCCTCCTGGCAGAGCTCTCAGAATCCTTAGTGATTCTGACTTCAGTTGAACTCACAACAGAGTTCTTCCTTTGTGCACTCCTTGCACCTACTTGATGCCCACCTGGTAGAGCTTTACAGAACTCCTCAGAGATTCTGTCTGCAACTATGTTCTTCCATAGCCTTGTTTCCTGAGGTGTTCAGCAACCTCAAAGGTCTTCCTCTGAATTTTTGATTCCAATTTTTGTGCCCACCTGGCACGTCTTTGTTTGACTCCGCAGAATTCAGAAGTGCATCTTTGCATTGGTATCCAGAGACCGCAGTACTCTGTCACGCCCTCCTGGCATGAAATCACAAAGAACCTCTCAAGCCTGAAATCAAAACAACTCCCTGTAAATGTCTAGCATACATCTACAACATAAAAGAACACAATGAAGCATCCACATAACACAAACAATATGCAGGAAAAACTGTTGTTTGCATTAAAATGGAAAATGCTTGTTTGTACAAGGTGTTCCTGAGCATGAACTATATCAAAGTCTCAGCTCCTTCTCTTCTGCTCTCTACTCGTAGACTCTCTTGTGCATACTCCCCCTATTACAACTAAGTCAAAATGACATCGAAATTGATCGTTTACATGAGGGGGCTCTTCGAGCGCTTCCCTCCAACCTACCTACCCTATTCAATTACATTGAATGGGATATCTACTCCACAAATCAGATCTAGATCTCAACCTTCAAACATTAAAGGCCTATCTATCTATATCCTATGTGCATAGCACAGCCCCACGAATCAATAGCCTAAACATTAAATTACATTCAAATTCAAAATGGAAGAAGAGGGTTGCGCCCCTCTTCATATTTGAATGCACGCACTGATGTGGCTGGCTGGATGGCTGGATGACGTGGAGAGATGCTCCTACATCATACTCCTCAGTTGCAAAATTCATGAGCTTCCTCTCACATCTTTGGAAACCCTCCTGGATCCCACGCAAATTTCTAGAGTTGTTCATCTGCTCCATCTCCCTGTTGATGTTGCTGCTGCACTGCTGCTACTTCTTCTTTCCTTCTGCTCAACTTCTCCTTGCTGACAGTTTTTGCTAACCCTAAAATCAGCTCCCTGATCTCATTGATCACTTCATCCAGTTGTTCCAGTGGTTGGCCCTGTTCATGCAGTTTCTCTAGCTGCAAAAATTTTCTGCAATTTGGTAAATCACTGTGATCACCCATGCTTTCTTCATATGCTTCCAACTTCACCTGTTGGATGTGCATGCCCTGCACTTTCACCCTTGTCTCTAGGGCTTCAATTTTTTCATATAGATCAGCCAAACTAATGTTGTCTGCTTCTTCCTCTTCCTCCACTTCTGCAAGCTCCAATGCTGCAGTCTTTTCAGTTTCCTGGCTGAAAATATTTAGCCATTCCTCGGAATGCTCATCATCCTCTTCTTCTTGGGCAGCCTCAAATATCTGCTCCAATTCTTCTTTGATAGTCTCATCTAGCTGTCCTACTTCTGTTGTTGCTGCGTCATCTACAATACAGACTTTGGCCTCCTCTGGGCTATGTGGCAGGAATATCTGAATTCCTCCAATCGTCAGAAGATTTCTCAGATCTTCCTCCTTTGTCAGCCGCATCTACTAATCCAAACTCACCTTTGAGTTCATGAGACTCTCACATAGCCTCACCTGCCTATCCCTACCCACCTGGCAATATGGGATTCTCCTGCTGCTTCCTTAGAAGACTATGAGATCAACTGATCCCATCTTTATCAGCACCTCAGGATGCATTGAACTCACTTCCGAGTCCATGAGACTTTTAGATAGTCCATCTCTGTTCTCATGCCCACCTGTAAAATTGAAAACTTACTGCTGCCGTCCTGGCAGTCTATGAGATCCTGCAAAAATCTCAACTTCTTTCCCTCTTGGCAATTTGGAATTTCTTCTCTACCTCTTGGCAGTTCTTGAGATCTTAAGCTGATCCCAATTCGTCCTTATTATTGAGGCTTCTCCCAGTCTCTGGTTCACATGTCTGAACCCCTTCTTCTAGTCTATTGAGGTTTTCAGCATGCTTCAGCCACCTTCTCAATAGTCTATACTACCTTATGACCATCAACCACTTGACTGACCATTTTATCTTTGTCTTCATGGGCCATTCATATACCCATCATGACCTGGTATTCTGCTGCATCTTCAATGCAAGTTCATCCATCCTCATGTCCATCATCCCTATGTCTTCTTATAGAATATCCAACAGTTCTGTTCTCTCCTATGCACCCTATGCACCTGGTCAATGCCCTCCTGGCAGAGCTCTCAGAATCCTTAGTGATTCTGACTTCAGTTGAACTCACAACAGATTTCTTCCTTTGTGCACTCCTTGCACCTGCTTGATGCCCACCTGGCAGAGCTTTACAGAACTCCTCAGAGATTCTATCTACAACTGTGTTCTTCCACAACCTTGTTTCCTAAGGTGTTCAACAACCTCAAAGGTCTTCCTCTGAATTGTTGATTCTAGTTTCTGTGCCCACCTGGCACATCTTTGTCTAACTCTGTAGAATTCAGAAGTGTATCTCTGCACTGGTATCTAGAGACCGCAGTACTTTGTCATGCCCTCCTAGCATGAAACCACAAGGAATCTCTCAAGCCTGAAATCAAAACAACTCCCTGCAAATTTCTAGCATAGATCTACAGCATAAAAGAACACAATGAAGCATCCACATAACACAGACAATATGCAGGAAAAACTGTTGTTTGTATTAAAATGGCAAATGCCTGTTTGTACAAGGTGTTCCTGAGCATGAACTATATCAAAGTCTCAACTCCTTCTCTTATACTCTCTACTCACAGACTCTCTTGTGCATACTCCCCCTATTACAACTAACTCAAAATGAGATTGAAATTGATCTTTTACATAAGGGGGCTCTTCGAGAGCTTCCCTCCAACCTACCTACCCTATTCAATTACATTGAATGGGATGTCTAGTCCAAAAATCGGATCTAGATCTCAACCTTCAAACATTAAAGGCCTATCTATCTATAGCCTGTGCACATAGCATGGCCCCACGGCTCAACATCCTAAACATTAAATTACATTCAAATTCAAAATGGAAGAAGAGGGTTGCACCTCTCTTTAGCTTTGAATGCACACGCTGACATGGCTGGCTGGCTGGTTGGTTGACATTGAGAGATGCTCTTGCATCATCTACACACGTGTACATGTGACTATCGCCATTACAACACACATGGGTCCCCTTATTGAATGCAAAAGACTTCAAAATCAAGGGTTAACCCTCCTGAACCTGTTTTTTTTGCAGGATGTATGTCCATTGGAGAGAACAAGAGCATGAAGAGGTAAATGAGTTGGTTAGGGAAGACCCCAATGTTGTGGCTACTTTGACGCAATGTGGGTTACTCAAATTTTTTCTATTTCCTTTCATGCGGGCAAAACCTAGGCTACTGAATGCCTTGGTTGACTACTGGCATTTGGATGCAAAGGCTTCATGTTAGATGGGTAGTCACTGGTGTCCACGGTCGAGGACATTTACTTTTTGACTGGCCTCTCTAGGAGAGGGGAACCAGTCAATTTCTAGAATTTTCTTGCGGGGTCGCATAACATAGCAGAATTGATAGGCCTATATTGTGCAGTTGATATGGACCACGCGAGCTTGCAGGTTCCTATAAGCAAGATCACTAACCTATCGCTACAGGTGATAGTATTTCTTATTGGGCGAATTACTGGTTATGTGGCTCTACATCAGGCATCCTATGCACAGATGAACTGTG
Organism: Picea sitchensis; assembly: GCA_010110895.2. Lineage (NCBI taxonomy): Eukaryota > Viridiplantae > Streptophyta > Pinopsida > Pinales > Pinaceae > Picea > Picea sitchensis. The sequence goes on from SNQJ01S0022457.1 coordinate 466,680, forward strand.
CTATCCAGATCTTGAATGCACAAGTTTTTGATTGGAGTACCACTTTGCTTGAGTGCATGAAGAGGCAATTGACAGATTTTCGTTTGCAAACACATAGGAACTTCGGGTTTGGTACCATTCTGTGTTCATTCTTTTTTGAGAGAGTTCCAAGTTTTAGTCCTCGAGTAGTAGTACGAGGACACCAGGCCTCTCTTCCTGCTGTGTGTAGATGGGCAATACTACTACCACGACAGGGTGGTGGAAGGACCAATGAGTCCTTCGATGACGAATTTTTTTCATGGTTGTCACGACAAATCCCGGTTATAGAGGACTACTCCTATGCCGGGATTGATTTTTCGAGAGACCTGGAGATACCAGTACCTCCTAGTGAGGTGCGAGGGGAGATGGGTAAGTCTCCACCTTTGTAGTTTTTTTGTTGTATATGTAATTTTTATGTTGTTTTGTTATATATATCATTTTTTAGTTATGCTAGAGTATTTGATGGATATGTGTTCATTGTGTTCAGATGTGGGACCAGTGCGACCAGCTGACTATACAAGGAATAGGCATCGTCCTCGGCCAGGGACCGCACCTGCCGCCACCGGGGGACCAACAGTAGTAGGAGATCTTCCAACCGGGGAGGCTGAGAGGGTATTGAGACGGGTTGAGCGTAACTTCACTACGCTCACTCGCACGGTCCCGATGGTAGAGATTGAGGACCTGCCACCATCTATGCAGCCTCATGTAGTGGGGGCACCACGAACGTGGGTCTGGTTGTTTTGGTGTTTAGCTAATGCTGTGGACCAGTATAACAGGGCCCATAGACCCTGACTTTAGCTAGACATTTTGATGTTCCACGAGCACTACTTGTATATATTTTTTGAGGGCATAATCCCTATGACTCATTATCGGTCCTATTTTTTAGGCGCTTGTGTCCATCTATGTACTCTGGTTACTTTATGATATTATATATGGTTTTGGGTCTTTTGTGTCTTATGTATCATGTGTGAAAAAAAGTATTTACATGCTTATGTTAATGTTCTTTCATATGTGTGCAAGATGCCAATCTAAAATTTGATTAGCTAGAGTATCTCTAACTTGGTTTAATCTCATAGGAACATGCAAATATGTAATATAATCAAAGTTTCGTTCTAAGATATGTACCCTAAGGAATTGTTGGTGTAAATTTGGATCATGAACTCGGGACACTCTGTTTAACTGAGACACAACCAGTTGAGCATCGAGATAGACCCGTAGATGAGAGATACCCAATGGAAAAGTGTCACGAAGAAACTCAATAACTATGCTATACTCGACAAAATTATTTGTGGTGTCACCTAAGCATATACCTCCGGAAGATAATAACTGGCCTTGAGGTGTAAAGATTACCCAATCTGCAGAGGCAAGCCTCCGAGTGTGATGACTAGCACCATCTGCATACCTAACAAACACTTTGGAATCGCTTGACATCTGCCATAGTGACGAAAGATAGTATCAATGACACATCCATAACACTAAAAGAAACTAAAAAGTAATAGCACAAAGACTATACATATGTTACAAAAAGTTACCCGCAATGACCTACCTATGAGTAATACTTCTTGAGGTAGAGCCCATTTCTAGGCTCTGCCAAAGTATTCCCTTCAAAATGAACCAGATGATAAACGCCCTTATTTAAAACCTCTTTTATGATGAAAGGTCCGAACCACATGGGTTTGAATTTTCCTGCCCCCAGGGGGTCCTTATCTTGGTCGTAGACCAGGACAAGGTCGCCTTCAGAGAAAATCTGAGGACGAACGGACCTATCATATAGACACTTGACCTTATGTTTGTGAGCCTCATTGGCCAGGGCCACATCACGACACTACTCATTGAGCTGCTCAAGGTATACTAACCATTCTTCAAGTGGAGAAGTGTCTGGCAATAATTGTACTGCCAACTTTAGAGACGGGATCTGACATTCGATGGGAAAGACTACCTCCAACCCGTAAATGAGTTGAAAAGGAGAGAATCTGGTTGTAGTCTTAACAGATGTTCGGTAATCCCATAATGCCGAGTATAACATCAAATGCCAATTTGACTTGGCTGAGTTGATAGTTCACTGTAAAATAGTCTTAAGATTTTTGTTTACAGCTTCCACCTACCCATTTGCTTGGGGGTAGTAGGGTGATGAATGTTCTTGCCGTAACCCAAGATTTGATGTTAACTCGATCATCATTTGGTTCTGAAAGTGTCTGCCATGTTCTTGATGACAATCTCCCTCGGGACATCGAACCTTGCTATTATCTGATTGAATAAAAAGAGAGCTGCAGTCTCTCCATCCTCTTTAAACATTGGCATAGCTTCGACCCACTTCGTGAAGTAGTCTGCAGCTATGATGATATAGCGATGCCCCCTTGCTGAAGGAGGGTTGCAAGTAGTGTAATCAATCCCCCACTTGGTGAAGGGACCAACTGTGATGATGGGAAACATGGGACCGGGATGTGCCCTCATCTTCTGAGAGAAAATTTGGCACAGATGACACTTCTTGACCGATTCGATACAATCTTTGATAAGTGTCGGCCAGAAGTAACCTGCTCATAGAATCTTTTGGGTTGTTTCCAACCCAGAAAAATGATCGCCACAAGCTCTAGTATGGCAATCATTAAGCATGATAACTACTTCCTCATGAGTGAGACATCGGCATAGGATGGAATCTACACCTCTCCGATATAATGTATCATCGATTATGAGATAATTTTTAGCCTGATGGTGTATGCGTCGACGCTTATCGCGAGAAGCAGTGGTGGGGCACTTCAAAGTCTGGAGATAAATAAGTATATCTCCATACCAGGGATCTGAGGATATGATAAAAAACATATCTCCCCAGATAGGCAATTCTCCAAGAACAATGTCACCTGACTCAACCAGAAGTTCCGAAATAAGTTCTGCGAAGACTAGTGACTTTTTAGACTTTGTTGAAACGAAGTCTAAGTCAAACTCTTGGAGGATGACTATCCATATACTGATTTTTATGCCTATTACCCATCGTGTCAACACATACTGGAATGGATTCATGACAGCAATGACGGTGGTCTTTCGAAACAAAACATACTGACGGAACCATTGAACAACATGAATTGCTGCCAACGCAAGTTTTTCAATGTGAGAATAATTAAGTTATGGTCCTACGAGGCCTCGGCTCAGGTAATAGATCATGTATTCTATGAACAAGTCATCTTCCTGCACTAAAACCATGCCAATGGTTGACTCTGCTACAGCCAGATATAATAAGAAATCTTTTTTATAGTTCAGTGGCCGGAGCAGAGAGGCAGTTGTGAGGGCATGTTTCAATGCGTCGAAAGAGAGTTGAGCCGCATCGTCCCAATAAAAGGGAACATATTTCTTTAGTAAGCGCATAAAGCCCTTGTTTATTTCGACATAGTTGGTGATG
>SNQJ01S0022458.1:0-41780 GCA_010110895.2 Picea sitchensis
TGGTGCTCATATGTATGATAATGTAAAGAATGTAGATAATACTTATCATATAAAGAAGAAGAGGTTTTTACCTTGTATGGGTTTCCTCGGGAAATATCTGTCTCTGTGTTTCTCATATATGTGACTGATGTAGAATGTGTCATTGTTTATATCCCTGCATTATTGTGATCATCATTGAGTTCCTTGTAAAGGTTTTTAAAAGAAGAATAATTGTTTAAGCATGGTAACAACTGATTTACCCCCTCCTCTCAGTTGTCCAACACATTTACCAACCTTTTCTCTTACCAGATTAGGTAATCCTTCCCATATGAGATCCATTGCTATTTTTTTATTCTTCTTCAATTCCTTTTTGGGTGCAGTATTTGCCCCTTTTTAACTATCATAACCCGTAACAACCGATAGCCAAATATAATTCCCTTGTTAGTGTAAAAATACTTTCGTCCTTATGCTCCACATACCATACTTTAAACCATTCTGACCATTAAACAATGGTACTCCATTCTCATAATAATCCAGGATATCCTTCTAGTGGTTAAATGTTTTCCTGAAGGAACTTTCTCTAATACCAATTTTTGGATTATAGAGAGGAGGGGTGAATTAGTAATAGAGAAATTCAATCATCTTTAACCACAATATGAAAGTGTTATATCAATGTATCATTATCATCCAATAGTTTCATAGTAAATAAACAATGAAAAAATGAGAAATCATACACATACACAGTACACCAGTGTTTTTACGTGGAAACCCAAAGAAGGAGAAAACCACATAATTCTTTTTGTTATATGTCTTTAAGAATTACATTCATTGGAAGCACCAACTTCCTTTATTTTCCAGCTGCAACTGGAAGGAGGCTCCAACCCCCTAGTTTCTCAAGCTACAACCTAAACGAAGCTCCAACTCGCCAGTTCTCTGGCTACAACCAGAAGGAGGATACAACCCCCTATGTTCTCTATCTACAACCACCTTTCCTTACCCCGTCCAACCGCCCTGATGTAGAAGTAGAATGATGGAACCATTGTTACACTATCACTGTGATATATACTTTTGTAAACTTGTACCAATCAACCTGCACCAAACAACCTGTACCAATAACCTGAACCATGCATCAACCATGACTCAACTTGTACCTCAACCTGCAATCAACCTATACCATAAACAAGTGCATCAACCATGCACCAACCTGTACCAAACCACCTGTAGTCAACTGATACGATAAACAAGTGCATTAACCATGCACCAACTTGTACCTTAACCTGTACCATGAACAAGTGCATCAACCATGCACCAAACCTGTACCTCAACCTGTACCATGAACAAGTGCATAAACCATGAACCAAACTTGTACAAATAACATGTCACAACAACTTGTCCAAACAACCTATTAGTGATCAAAATGTACTAGTACTTTTGAGAGCGTTTTCATCTCTCTCAATTTGATTTATTTTTTCTCCAATCTTTTGGTCAATATCTTGATTTCCAGGTGCTTCATTAATCTCCTAGTGATTGATTTTACACAGTATCCTTTGACCTTCTCCTCTTGACCTACAAAATGAATGATTTTGTTTAGTCCTAATCTATTATATCTAGTCATTTTCCTAAGTCTAGAGCCTCTAAATCTCAAAACGCTCAACATGCCAACTACCAAGTTATGCCATATATTGATATACCAAACTCCAAGCTCATTCATCAAGTGAAATAACTAGTCGACACCCTATAAGTTAACCTTAAACTCAAGCCATGAGTGTTAAAAGAAGGGATGATTTTAAGGATGGATTTTTTAAAAAAAATGTAGAAACCTTGGCGAATTATACTATCCTTCATATGCCAATTGTAAAATGTTTAGCGATATTTTTGTAAAAATATTCAAATTTCTATGGATTTTATATAGTTTGTATAAAACTTTGGCGATATTTAAGGTAAAATTATTTTATCGTATAGAATTTGGGCGAATCATTTTTAGAATAGCGAATCTTTTTTGGGGAAAAAACATGGAAAATTAGCCCATGAGCAAAATTTAACCCCTAAAATCATCCATGGTTAAAAGCCTAAGTTAGACCCTAAGTCTATCAAACACATACACTTATCAAAACCTAGAGCACCAATTTATGATTTATTCACAAGACGAGTCCACATGTCAAAGACCAGCGTTGAGCACCAAGTCTACCATACACCTCACTCCTCATCGACAAGTTATATGAGCAGTTGTATTATTGAAGCCACGAGTTAAGGCATAAATCGACACATGTCAAAGCACAATGCTGAGCCCGATACCATTAGCGATCCCTTCAAGATGGTGTTGTTATGGAACTGTTCCACATGGCAGACGGAATTCCAAGTCAAGAGGAAGAAAGTTTATGCGCCAATCTCAAAGGTGTTAAGCATTCAACCCTACCTTAATGTACATATGCTCGAAATTGTATGTGTATGCACCCAGCTAAATCAAACGATGATTCAAGTGCCATATGCCGAGGAAAAAATGTGTTGCGTAGATGATATAAATATTTAGGTGGCTCAAGCATCAAAATGTAAGCTACATTTTTCAAATCAACACGCAAGTAAAGATTGCCACAGTATCAAATACAGACGAGCAACAAACCCTCTGTCAATTCATATGGAGCGTCGATGTACAGGTTTATTATTGAAATAGTTGTAAACACATGTTATGGGGACAGATGCTTATGTGCCCAACTTAATGGATGTGTTCGAAATAAATAACAAAGGCCGGGGCATTTGGTCTTGAGATCCAATTCCCGCATGCAGATTTGTTTATGAATACAATGATTGCAGATTTTGGGGAGAATGGAATAGGGAGAATTGCTTGTGTTAATTTTGGATCTTAGTAGAGCATCCTATTTCATGCATACACAAATCTATTGGAGATCGTTCACTAGTAGATATGCCCGATTGTCAACAAGGAATGAGAATGGGCATTTATTGTTATCCAATTGAAATCTAAGCATTGCTTTACATGGCACTTAGATGTGATCGACAATTGCTTAAACCATAAATTGGAGGAAAAGAATTTGTGGAGTGAATTGACAAGCATTTTTGGCTTGACTTTCAACAGTTTAATGACATCTATAGATATAAAACAGAGGAGTATTCTCACACTACTAGTGTACAGAGTGGTATTATCACAAGTTCAAAGATACTCCTATCTTTGTATGAGATATGCACATAGCACAGGAAGTTCATGCAAAGAAGAACCGTGATTTAAACACAACAAGGAAATCAAATGAGCAGCCTTGAAGATCAAGAAGCTTGGAAAACACAATCATGAAGCTTTGAAGAAGTCTACTAAAGCCTGCCTTTTTTGTGGCTATTTCAGTTTACATAGTTGTTCTTAGCCACCAAAAGCAGAGTTTTCGGTGGCTTATAGGTTATAATTTTGTCTCACAAGCCACCGAAAGCGATGAACAGAGCACAGTGGTGCTACCTACAAGTGCTACCGTTTTTCTCCTTGTCCCGTTTTGAGGTGCGCTACCCAGATTTTCTACCCAAGGAAGTTGCTAGCAAACACTAGGAATCTAGGAGGACCAAGCTAACACCTTTTGGATAAGCTGATGATGGTGAAAGTTGTAGAAGAAATAATTGACATTTTGAGGACAACTACACACTCCTAAAAGACACATGGAAAAACTGGAGTTGCGCAACAAAAGATGATCAAATTAGTTTGAAGGATGGTTGGATTAGTCACCAACATTTTCCTGTTATATAGCATAGGTTGTTATCTAAGTTGTTAGAACAGATAAATGTATAGATATTTTCAAGGGAAGGATGTCAGCTCATATCTCCAGTTGTTGCCTCCCTTTTATTATAAATAGATAGATCAAATTCTTTAGTAAAGGGGGAGGGGTTGAGATGAGGCTCTCGAACTGTTTTTGTACTTTGACAGAATTAATTTGAAGATAGCCTATCTTAGCATTTTCTGTGTTAAGAATTCATTTGCAGAAGAGAGTGATGTTTAGCTGTGTTTTTCTTTGTTTTGACTCTTAAACTTTGTTCTTCTTCAACAGTAAGCATGAGAGGATTTCTTAAGAGGATCCTTTGAGATCTTCTACCTTGTGTGTTGCTAAAATCTCTTCTGAAAAGGATCTTCAAATTATGATTCTTCTTCTACTGTATAAATAGTATGCTTGAAAAGGATTTTCATGTCTCTCTGTTTGCAGTTTTATGTTTTCTCATAAAAGTCTTCCACCTGAAAGCCTTGAAGGGATAAACATTTACTTTTGATGATCTGTTTTGCTGCATATGGAAGATGATTTGCAAGGATAGATTCATATGATTTGTTAAGTCAAGCAGATAGTTTATGCCCTACCTCTCTCATATTTTCAAAATCAACTTTCTTTTCATAAACTTTTGATGTTACCAAGCTCACCTGATTACATTCTAGGGTGACGTTTGGAGTGATAACATAAATGGCATTGTTTACTGGGATGGATTTGAGCAGATTGAAAATCTCACTGGGAAGAACAACACTGCACAACTCCAGCTTTAGATGGTGACTGAAGTTGGACACCATCAAGACTACACATTCACCATGGCGACTCCATTGTTCAGAATCTATTGGTGACTCCACTGGAATGAGACTAATTCAATGGCTATGAAGGCTATCATGGCTAGGAGGTTTGCCCCACTCGATTTCTCAGTTATAGAGGATTATCCACATCCTGTGCCTCTTATTGATGAATGGCAAGATCTACTGCCCAAATTTTATGAAGGTAAGGATGACAACCTTGTTGAGCATGTTCATGAATTTCATAATTTGATGCAACATCTTGACATCCATAATGAAGATATGTTTATGAAAATGTTCATGTATTCATTGAATGGGGATACATGTAAATGGTATTTCTCATTACCCCCTTCCATCATTTCATCCTTGAAGGATTTCCACAGAGTATTCAATGAACACTGCAAAACTTTTTAGCCCTCTGAAAGTATTTGTCATAACTGTTTTGAGGGATATGTAGAATGTGCTCAATATTTGTTAGATTGCTCTGTTGAATATAAAAATGAAAACTATTTTATTCACTGTCCAAATGAAGATATGAATGAACCTCTTTCTCTTTCTTATTCCCGAGAAGAAAGTCTTCCATATATCAGTCATGATTGTACTAATGATTGCATGGATTCAGTTGCATTATATCATGTACCTTATGCATATGATGTCTCCGATTCGAAAGAAGAACCAAATGTAGAATAGGATCTTTCTCTTTTCCTGCAAGAGGTTTCCCATGATATCTTTTCACCTGAGATTGAAGAGAGAGATCGGGGGATGGTTCGTTTTTCTGTGCAAGACCAAGGAGCCTTGGGTTCACCTATATTTGATGAATACTCTGATGAAGAAGAGAAGATCCATTTTTCTGATTTGAGGAGCAGCGAACTGAGTTATGACAGTTATGAATCTGATTATGATAGAGAACAATATTGTGAAGAAATCAGCTATCAGGAAACTGCTAAAGACATTCAACAATCATCTCTACAAATTAGTGAGCCCACATTCACTATACTTGAACCTGGATCTACATACAACAACAAACAATCTATCATCAGTAGTGAAGTCAGTTTGCAACTATGTTCGAATTTGCAGGTAGTTGTAGGTGGCAACCATGATCAACATGAGGATATGCAAAAATTTTCTGATGTTCAGCTAAAACAATAGGAAGAGGTATTCCTTTTCAATTTTATTGATCTGTTTTCTGATTATCTTGGTTCTTTGAACAACTTAGATGTCAGAACACTTTTGTCAAATCAAGGTTGGATGTTTTTTTATTTTGAATTGCATATCAATAATCTATGGGTTCCTGCATTCATCATTGTTGTATCAAGGATTTCACCATCTAATCAGATGCTTATAAGGTTTCATTGGAAGCATGATTTCACTTGATTAAGAAGAAGTACAATGGTTAGAGTAGGAGTACATCAAAAAATAATCTCGCTCTATGAGAAAGTAGACTTTTATAGTTATTGGTTGTTGAATAAGCATAGCAGGCTACAGGAAGGCTACAGGTTTGCTGAAAACTAGTTGTAAAGGTTAGATAAATCCATGCCCAATGGAAAGGCCACTGAAAATTCTAGGTTCTTGGAGCCTCACGGGGAGGTTTCCGTCCCAGTTGGAGCCAATGTTAGCGATCAAAATGTACTAGTACTTTTGAGATCGTTTTCATCTCTCTCAATTCGATTTATTTTTTCTCCAATCTTTTGGTCAATATCTTGATTTCCAAGTGCTTCATTAATCTCATGGTGATTGATTTTACACAATATCATTTTACCTTATCCTCTTGAACTACAAAATGAATGAGTTTGTTTAGTCCTAATCTATTATATCTAGTCATTTTCCTAAGTCTAGAGCCTCTAAATCTCAAAACACTCAACATGCCAACTACCAAGTTATGCCATATATCGATATACCAAACTCCAAGCTCATTCAACAAGTGAAATAACTATTCGACGCCCTATAAGTTAACCTTAAACTCAAGCCATGAGTGTTCAAATCCTAATCCATACCATAAGTCTATCAAACACATACACTTATCAAAACCTAGAGCACCAATTTACGAGTTATTCACAATTTGAGTCCACATGTCAAAGACCAATGTTGAGTGCCAAGTCTACCATACACCCTACTCCTCATCGACAATTTATATGAGTAGTTGCATTATTGAAGCCACGAGTTAAGGCATAAATCGACACATGTTAAAGCACAACGCCAATCCCGATAACATTAGCTATCCCTTCAAGCTCGTGTTGTTATGGAACTGTTCCACATGGAAGACTGAATGACAAGTCAAGAGGAAGAAATTTTATGCGCCAATCTCCAAGGTGTTAATTATTCAACCCTACCTTAATGTACAGATGCTCAAAATTGTATGTGCCTGCGCCCAGCTAAATCAAACGATGATTCAAGTGCCATATGCCGAGGAAAAAATGTGTTGCATAGACGATATAAATATTTAGGTGGCTCCATCATAAAATTGTAAGCTACAGATTTCAAATGAACACATAGGTAAATACTACCACGGTATCAAATACAGATGAGCAACAACCCTCTGTCAATTTATATGGAGCGTCGATGTACAGGTTTATTATTGAAATAGCTGTAAACACATGTTATGGGGATAGATTCTTATGCTCCCAGCTTAATGGATGTGTTCGAAATAAATGACAAAGGTTGGGGCGTGCAGTCTTGAGATCCAATTCCCGCATACAGATTTGTTTGTGAATACAATGATTGCAGATTTTGGGGAGAATGCAATAGGGAGAATTGCTTCTGTTAATTATGAATCTTATTAGAGCATCTTGTTACATGCATACAAAAATCTACTGGAGATCATTCACTAGCAGATATGCCCGACTGTCAACAAGGAATGAGAATGGGAATTTATGGTTATCTAATTGAAATCCAGGAATTTCTTTACATGGCACTTAGATGTGTTCGACAATTGCTTAAACCATAAATTGGAGGAAAATAATTTGTAGAGCGAATTGACAAGCATTTTTGGCTCGACTTTCAACAGCTTAATGACATCTATAGATATAAAATAGAGGAGTATTCTCACACTGCTAGTGTACAGAAACATTGGTATTATCACAAGTTCAGAGAGACTCCTATCTTTGTATGAGATATGCACATAGCATAGGAAGTTCATGCAAAGTAGAAGCATGATTTAAACACAACAAAGAAATCAAATGAACATCCTTGAAGATCAAGAAGATTGGAAAACACAATTACGAAGCTTTGAAGAAGTCTGCTAAAGCCTACCTTTTCGATGGCTATTTTAGTTTACATAGTTGTTCTTAGCCACTGAAAGAAGAGCTTTCGATGGCTTATAGGTTATAATTTTATCTCACAAGCCACCGAAAGTGCTGAACAGAGCATAGTGGCGCTACCTTTTTTCTCCTTCTCGCTACCTTTTTTCTCCTTGTCTCGTTTTGATGTGTGCTACCCAGATTTGCTACCCAAGGAAGTTGTCAACAAACACCAGGAATCTAGGAGGACCAAGCTAACAAATTTTGGATAAGATGATGATGGAGAAAGTCGCAGAAGCAACAAATGGCATTTTGAGGAAAACTACCCGCTCCTAAAAGACACATGGAAAAACAGGAGCTGAAAAACAGGAGCTGCACAACAAAAGAGGATCAAATCAGTTTGAAGCATGGTTGGATTAGTCACCAACATTTTCCTGTTTTATAGCATAGGTTGTTATCTAAGTTGTTAGAACAAATAAATGTTCAGAGATTTTCAAGGGAAGGAGGCCAGCTCGTATCTCCAGTTGTTGCCTCCCTTTTGTTATAAATAGATAGATTAAATGCTTTAGTAAAGGGGGAGGGGTTGAGATGAGGCTCCCGAACTATTTTTGTACTTTGACAGAATTAATTTGAAGATAGCCTATCTTATCATTTTCTGTGTTAAGAATTCATTTTTAGAAGAGAGTGATGTTTGGCTATGTTTTTCTTTGTTTTGACTCTTAAACTTTGTTCTTCTTCAACAACAAGCATGAGAGGATTGCTTAGGAGGATCCTTTGAGATCTTATACCTTGTGTGTTGCTAAAATATCTTCTGAAAAGGATCTTTATATTATGATTCTTCTTCTACTATATAAATAGTATGCTTGAAAAGGATTTTCATGTCTCTTTGTTTGCAGTTCTATGTTTTCTCATAAAAGTCTTCCACCTGAAAGAATTGAAGGGATAAACATTGCTTTTGCATGATCTATTTTTCTACATATGGAAGACGATTTTCAAGGATAGATTAAGATGATTTGTTAAGTCAAGAAGATAGCTTATTCCCTACCTCTCTCATATTTTCAAAATCAACTTTCTTTTTGTAAACTTCTTATGTTACCAAGATCACCTGATTACAGTCTAGGGTGACTTTTGGAGTGATAACACAACCTATCACAAAAACTTGTCTCATCAATATTATTAACCAAATCATATCTACTCACCAAGACATCTCTCAAAGATGTGCATCAACCAAGCATAACACAACAACTCATAATTATCAGCAAGATCAATATGTGCTTCTAATAATATACCAATACAAGTATGCTACATCATCCATAAACCATGTGTCAACAATAATAATAACAAGTTCCTCCAACCATGTACCAAGTATCTACCAATCATGTATCAACTACTCATTAACTATGAATCATCAAGATGTACCAACAACATCAACTATACACCTCATGTACGTGCCAACTCATAAATTACTTGTCTCAACCATGTACCCAAGATGTGCCTCAACCAAAATCCCTCATCAATTTCATCATCCAAATCTGATTTGTAACTCTTTAATAGAACTGGTGTATATGATCACATACCTATAAACCTTCCTTAAATTAAACAACAAGAGACTAGCATTTTCATCAAACTTTTCTTTAGTCTCACATGATTAGTTTTGGATTAGTCAACAACCCTAACTTGAAATAATCATAACTATGTACCTGTAATGAATAAAGATCTGAAAATAGTACACAATTTTCTTCAGTGTGTTTTATGCAATTCCTCTAGGTGTCACTACTTGGAAACTCTCAGAAAATGAGTTATAGCAAAAATGGCATACCTTGTTGAATTCTGGCTTATTCTAGAGAGTGAACGTGTAGAGCCTGCCCTGCATAGAATTTTTGTTGTATGGATCTGTTGTTCTTGAGTCTGTACTTAAGGCTTAAAAGTACTGTGTCAAGGCATCCAAAAGTGGGTAAAAGATGGAGAAGAGGGTAACGTCAACCTTCGGTAAAGGAAATTAGGGAAGATTTCTACGTTGGCATTGTCTAGCTTCCAACTATTCCTGGATAGTTATATCTTGTTCAATGGATGCCCATGAACATTCCAGTTCGACCTGGTTAGTGGAAGTTTTAAGAATTGTGTCGAAAAGGTTTAAAGCAATGTGCGTTTGGTCCGATAGTCCGGGTTCGATATTAGGCTGTGTTGGTACAGGGACAGTCATGGAGGAACAATAAAAGTGAGAAAAACTTCAGAGAGAGATTAAGTGTTGTCTCAATTTGGTCGTATAAAAGAGATTTTATGGTTTTAGGAATAAAATAGGGATGCAAATCAAAGGCTCTTTCCCGTAACTGTATTATATTTTAATCAAAGGTGTGAGGTGGGGGAAAAACATTTATTTGTCTATAGTGTAAGGCTTCCACCAAGGGAGAAACTCACGAATAAACAGAAGAGGAAAATGTAAGGAAATAACTGATGAAGCAGAGAATATATGTAGAATTCTGAAAATGCAGATTGATCTTACACCCGTTGATAGCTGGTGCAGAGTAAAGACAATAAACAATTACAAAAAACCAAAATTCATTCGCTATAGTAGTGGTCGTACTAAAGTATAACGAAGCACATCAATTATGAATATGAAATGAAACGAAAAATGAAATACAAGAAAACAAACTTGTAACACAGTCGTGACAGAATTGAGAATCTTCAGATTGGCTTGTATTAACTTCTCAAATGTAAAAAACTCTGTTACAATCGACACAAAAAGGTCCAGCCTCGTTTATTTCTTTTTGTGGTATATTTATATAATTTTACAAGTAAGATAGAATCTCAATAGTCACAAAATTTTAGTTATGATAGAGAAGAGAGAAATCGCTCCATTTCTCCTACTCTGTCTTCACTTGGTGCCAGATGTTTGTCATTGCGCGAGCTCGGTATAGGCGATACATCTTTCCACCTGCTGAGATATTAGCCGCGATGGTTCGGCTTGACAGCTGGCTTCGAAGAAGTAACATTCTCGGGCTAACTGTTGTAGCTTGTCCTCCATCTGTCCATCTATGATGTCTATGGTGCATAATCGCATGCTGGGTTTAATCATGAATTTATCTACTTGGACTATGTCCACCATAGTCATATGCGAGATATCGGTTGAATCTCTTTCTTCCTCTTCCTTCAGATTGAGCGAGATCTTTTCCATATTCATTTGCATCAACGTCTCAGCACTCCCTCCGCTGTCAATACCCACTAGTTGGTCGTCTATGGAATTAAAGGCCTCCTCTAAAGAATTGGTTATCTTTTCGGCTTGTTGCTTGCCTTCGGTGATGCTATGCTCCCATTCCTTTAACAAAATGTTTCCCCTGGTTTTCTCTGCAATGGTGAACCTGGGAGTACCTGCCGAAACCCTGTTGTTCGTGGCTATCATAGCCTCCTGGAAGGTGACCCGAGCCACTCCGACATCCCTTTCTTTGGCAGATAGGTTCTCGGAAACTTGATTTACCAGCAGACAGTTTTCTCTGATCGTTTCTACCTTGGTGAGAAAATTTCGCTGCGCCGCAGAGACTCTTCTCCGAATCTCGATCGCCTGGGATTTGAACATCCCGATGTTTATCATTCTATTCTTGGCGATATCCACTCTAGCCTGCAGCTGTTCAATCAAATCCCTTTGTTGGCTCGCTTGCATCTGACCATCCCAGACCACCAGTTGTGCTTGCTCAAGCTTAGTTTTGAGCATCTCTATCTCATTCTTATCGGCCAATCTGGCCTGCTCTATTCCCACGCTCGCCTGATCTTTAGCAGTCTCTGTTGCTGTGGCCAGTCTGGCTTCAAGGGTCCTAATTAGGCGATTTTTTCTTTTAAGTTGGTTCTTTAAAAGCGCGACTGAGAATTGATTCTCCGAGGCATATGCTCCTAGTGCCCCTGCTATTTCAGTAGCAAATTTCTCATTTTTCTTGTCATTTCCATCAGTTATGACTTTATATTTTTTGGCAGTCGACTCTCCTTCTTGATAGAATTCCCTTTTCACTACTGTATTTCTCTTTTTATAGAAGAAAAACTCATTAGGAGGGATTTCTTCTACTCTTATGGGCCTCAACACTTCAGTGAATATCCATCCCTCATTGATATTTCCCTGCGTCGACTGCAAGGGGGTGACCGATGTGATGGGTTCTCCAATCTGTTTCGCTGATTTTCCTGGAGTATCGACTAGACTCTGCTTCTTTGACGGTTCTGGAGTCTTTATCTCTGTGTCCAGATTCTATTTCTTCGGTGGGTCTGGAGTCTTTTTCTTTGCTTCCGAATTCTTCGTTTGTCCCTCCTCGTCCTAGTGTTTTCCTTGGCTGGGAGTTGCATATTTAGAACCTTCGACATCCTTTTGCTTTATCTCCGAAATACCTGGACTCTCCCCTCGCAACACAATGGGAAGAAAACTGCGTTGGTGTTCCTGGAACTTCAATACATCGGTTCTTTCCTCAAGTTCCAAAGATTGAATACGGGCTAGAATTTCTTCATAGGGCCTCGCTCCTCAGAAAATGTCATCCGAGGGTGAATTCTCATGCTCAAATCTTTTGAGCCCACAATTAGCCAAATGGTTGCTCACGACCCTCTGTGGATCGTTCTTCTTGTACTTGATGGAGACCAAATTTAGGTCTTCCAGGCTTGCCGCCTCGACTTTGGCATGCCCAAAATCTAATAAAGAATAAGAATTCAAGCGAACAGGAAATGACGACCATACTTTTTTCGAATACCCTTTAAGTTATTTCCTCACACCGCCAATTATCGTCTTCCAGGCAACCTTGCAACAAGCCAGCTTGTCGGGGATGAACAATGGTAGCACATGGGGGGGAACAGAAGCCCCGAAGACTCTGAAGTAGGAAAATTCAGCTTCTACATACTAGTCTGCGATGCTTCTCATATTTGTTACTATGTTGTCCAAGATCTGGGGTGGTGGGTGACCAAAAATGGCGACATGCAGGGGCACCATTACCCAGTTAAAAAATTCATATAAAAATTTTTCTGCTTTGTTTTCCCATAATTTTGCATGATATACATGTATGGGTTCGTCTTCAGTTGGAGTCCAACTCTAGCTCATCAATGGAAATGGTGTCATAGAACAAATTGTGTCCATAATGTATGCAAACATGAAGAATGACGATGCCTTCCCATTCTCCTTCTGCTTCTGATACTCTGTGACCCGATTGGCCAAGCTATCCAAAAGCATCTTTGCCCAATTAAAAGAACAACCTTCTGCGACCCGAAACATTAGAGGCACCCATGCAAGGAAAAAATTCGTCGTGTCCTCTCTCCCATATAACTGACATGCCATCATGGCCACATATCTATACTGCGGTTCTAACGAAGCGATTGAATAAATGTTGTGGGTATTAGCTCTGAACTTTGCGATGTTTGAAACCCAATCCTTTATCAAACTGGACATGGTCTTATCATACTATACACATTCATTCTCCTTGAATTCTTCCAAGAACTCGACACCATATGTGCATTCGGACATCGTGGGAAGCTTATACATGGTTTGTAAATGCTCTGGCCTGAAAGTCTCGATGGTGACTCTCTACTCGTCCATGATAGTCCTAGTCGGTATGTCCACATGGTCCAATGCCCATCGGACCATATCATAATATGGAAGAAACCGTGGTTTGGCTACTACTCTGTGCATTCCTGATTGGACGACTATTTTGTACTTGGTGGTTAAATCATCTCTTTCGTTGTCGTCAGAGTCGTCGGAATAATCCACCAATTCTGCTTGCAGAATAGCTGAAACATATGACCAATTTGGGATTGAGTTGATACTTCGGGGCGAAGTATTAGAGACATTGTCTGAGCCTAGTCCTAAAACCTCAACATTCGATTTTGCTGCTTTCCGCAGAGCCATGGCTGAAACTTGCGTTTTAGCTCTTCTGCAATAGAACTGCGTATACATACAGAAGTCAGTTTACTTAGATATAATGTGCTCTACGTAATATGAACTGCATTTGTTATAATGAACCACAACTCTTACATATATTTGAAAAATCGGTACCTTTCAAAATAAGTCTATCAAATCATAATTAGAAATAAAATTTTGCCCTAAAAATCCGATCTATATTCATAGATTTACCCTATTTCCTCATTAATGTCATACATTTTGGCAGTTTAAATGTCAGTTGGCATATGGGAGCAGAGGCTTCCTCATGAATCATGCAAGCATCTAAACACGGGATATGTCTTGATTTATCTTAATTAATCCAATCTTGCCAATGTTAATCACTATCTCAGTACTCGTTATATCGGGAATTTTTCTTTAACAATTTGAGTCTCTAACACCCACGACTGCGAAGATCGACTTTAGTTAATAAACGGTAATTGTGATTTGAGGTTAGATTAATTTTATAATTATTACTTTCACCATATCGCAACTCGGAGCTTCGAAGATGAGTTTCTTGGAGATCTACATGCCGAGCTGTGAAACCGTGAGATCGCGATAGCATGAGTTAATTAAAAGGAAGACAATCTTAGATTAAGTGATTAATTAATCACGCTATAATTGCATCGTTATTTCGCGAGTCGAGGTTTAGATGATGTAACTTTCGAAAAAGATATTACCGAGTGGCGAAATGCCGAGAGAATCTTTTACCACGGTTTAGCTTTTAACCTTAACCTTGACACGAGTCAATCAAATAAGGACCTCGTGTTTTCGGCTATCGGAGCTATGAAAATAAATTTTTGGGTTTGGCGAACGCCGAGGCACAAAACCCCGATGACACTTAATCATGAGTTAGGGAAAACTTTACCCTCATTACGGTCTTGATTGAAAATTTAAAACAACTTCACTGTTTCGTGACTCGGGACATGTGAATTACATGAGTTATAGTATCCGACCTATGAGATCCCAAAGTAGAACAAAAAGAGGAAACATTTTTACGAAAGGTAGGACTTGTTTCGAGAGTAAAATAATCGCCGTTGCTCATGTGACAAAGTTTCAGAGGTCTCAATATCTCGGAGAAAAAAAAGAAAACCATTTTTAGATTTCAAGCATCAAAATGAAAATTGTGACAGGCTCAAAAAACAAGGGCGGCTCCAATATAGGCTCCAACTAGGGATCCCGCCTTCCTGTGAGGCGGGAAGAACAATAGACCACGTGCCAATATTGGGTAAATGGAGTCAAAAACTCAATCAGGCGGAAAGGTTTCCAAGAAAAGAGGATCGAAGGGGGAAAAAGACTTCGTTCTTTACCTTGAAAAGTTTTTTCAAAATTAGATACTCTTTTTAAACACAACTGTAGTCCCTTTCACAATTTTCCCTTTCCCACTACTCAATTTAGGTATGTTTTAAGACAATCGAAACAGTGCTAGGAGACTCAATAGATCTTGCAGCTCTCGGCTTGCATCAAAAGAATAAGATTATATGTTTTTAATTGGGAAGTCTCGTCTGAATTTGGGATGTGGATCAGGTTTTAAAAAACATTGGTTACCGGAGTAGAGTGATATTCATGTATAACAGCCTTATAGATATCTCAGATATTGCTTCAGTGCCATTGAGCCTATTCAGTACCCCGTTGAAGTTATCTGGCCCCTTTTACTGAATTTCCTTTCACCACTTCGGAATATATTTATGCATTTAAATGCTGAGACGAGGGAAATCATTTCTGAATTTCCTTTCATCGTCTCTTGGACTAGGTGGGGGCAATCATTTCTGAATTTCCTTTCACCACCCATCTTATAATTTAATTTTTAGAGCACGAAGATGGGGGCAATCAGTTTGTATCAGGGCTGATATCTGTGTAATATTTTTCATTAGAGGTATGTCAACTTACTTTGATTTACTCGGTACCAACCTTCCCTTGACCTTCACAACATATTCGTTCTTAGGGAGAAAAAGGAAAATAATTTTTTAAAGGCATCCTATTTGAGCAAGCTTTAATACTCTGATGTCGTTGAAAAACCTAGGAAAGTTAGGATCACTCTAAACGTTCCTTCACTTAGCAGGGGATCGAGTAGTTGTGAAGACCCGCTTTCTTTCCACAATCTGTTTTGAAACTCACGAGGTTAAAACGAAAAACTTATATCCCTTTGTAATGAAACGGAAAGATGGTGACTTGTTAAAAGTTAAACCCAAAGATAGATAGGATGCCAGGTAGCGACTTACTGACTGGAAATACAGAGGTCAAACAAATCAAAACTGCTCTCGTAGATATTTTCGGGGATAATTTACTTTGACCGACTGTTTTTAGATTGGGTGAATCGTTTAAGCTGTCTTAATTTTTCCAAATATTATTAAACAAGAAACAACTCTGTTATTTATCAATTCAGCTGATGTTGCAGTTTGAATGGTGTTACCTCGGTTTTCTTTAACAGTCTTTTATAATGTATGTTTTTTGAGAAAGCTCATTTTTACCTTTTCCTTTCACTTTCTTTGCGCAATGTGAAACTACTTTAGGTATCACCTGTTTTATGTCGATTTATTTCTGACACCGACTTGCAAATTACTTTTCCTGCTAGTTTCGTATGCAGTTGGAATCCTGTAAAAATAAAATATGAATCTTATTTGAAATGTGTCGAAAGTTCATGAACAAAAAAGAAAATCAAAAGAAATATTTAAACGAAAATACATATATGTACACAAAATATATATATCAAAAATTTATTTATTTATTTATTAATTTTTTTTTTTTTTTCAATCTTGCAAGTGTTGTGTCATGTAATGCTTTAGATACCGCCCATTGACAGGGGCATGGAGGACTTCTCTGTCTATATTTTCCAGTAGGAAAGAATTTTTTCCTTCCGGAGACGAGACCCTGAATGGTCCATACTAGAGGTGGTCAAATTTACTATGCTTCGCTGCTTCCTCCTTTCTTGCATCCCATCTTAGAACTAAATCACCTGGAAGGAATTCCCTGTTCTTTGTCTTGCAGTCGAACAATGATTTCATATCATCTTGGTACTTCTGCATCTTTTCATCAACTTCAACTCTATTTTGTTGAACCTCAATCAGCTGATTAATTCTCCTGGTTACATGATTGGGTTCTTCGTTTTGATCTTGCCATAACTTCATCACTGATAGCGCTAGGTTTATAGGTATAACAACATCTGTCCCATAGACCATTTGAAACGGCGAAATGCCGATAGACCTTTTAGTGCTGATGTGGTTTTCCCATAATGTGTATTTTAAGTGCACATGCCAAGACCTTTTATTTTCATCCAATACTTTCTTGATTATGTTCACCAGGCTCTTGTTAGATTATTTAGCCAATCCATTCCCCTGGGGGTAATATAATATGGAATGGCCGAGAACGATGTTATACCTCTGACAGAAGATGATCATAGCCATAGATTTAAAGGCCTGGGCATTGTCGGTAACTATCTTTTGGGGACAACCGAATCTTGACAAAATATTGTCTTCCAAGAAATCAATTACCACCGAGTCTGTTGCCCTTTTGGTTGGAGTGGCTTCCACCCACTTAGTAAAATAATCTATAGTTGTTAAGATCCACTTATGTTGAGCACTGGAATGGGGATTAATATTCCCTATGAAATCCAGACCCCATTGTTGAAATGGGGCTTCAGCTTTGATTGGAACTAGGGGCAGTGCAGGGAGCTTTTGTTTACCTGTGAATATTTGACAAGGGTTGCAGGCACACACTTTGGCATTGACGTCCGAAAAGAGTTTCGGTCAGTAGTACCCAGCCCTCAAGATCTTGTAGGTTGTATCTCTCCATGCGTGATGCTCCCCATAGACTCCCTTATGAAATTCGTCTATAACACACTGAGTTTCTGATTCAACTAAACAGACTAGCAGGAACCCAAGTGGATCCTTCCAATATAGCCGACTTTCGGCTATACAATATTTAACTGCATGAATTTTTAAAGTTCTGCATTTAGACGGTGATAGTTCATCTGGCCATTTTAGGTTCAACAAGTAAAACACTATGTCTCCATACCATCCCGATGATAAGAACTTCTCTTCGATCTGGTTTGGACTTGTTTCTTCATCCAGTTCATTTAGGTCCGTGTCTTCATCGCTTTCCTGCATGCAATTGATATCAAGGGCTCTAAAATTTGACTCTGCTAAGAGTTTGGCCAGGCCTTGCCCTTTTATCAATTTGGTCGGTTTAACTTCCAGATCAAATTCTTGGATTTTAGCAAGCCATCGCCCTCTTTTTCCATCACTGTCTAGCTGTACCAATATATCTTTCACATAACTGGTAGGCACGTACGTGATAATTTTTTAATGTAGTACATAAGTTCTGAATGCCTTTAGTGCTTTTACCATTGCATACGCCTGTTTTTCTATTATGTCATACTTATGTTCTGCGTCTCTAAGGATCTTGCTAAAAAATGTGATCGGTCATTCGAATCCTTCTTCATCCTTTTGTAGGAGCACCACGGCAATAGTATGCCCAGAGGCAAACGAGAAGATAAGAAAATCTTTCAGATAATTTGGGCTTGCTAACACAGGTGCCTCGCTTATGAATTTTTTAATATGTGTGAACGATTCTCTGGCCTCAGTCGTCCAATTTAATCCGCTATCCTTCTTCAACATTCATGTGATCAATTTGACAATCTCAGTGAAATTGGGGATGAACCTTCGTAAAAAATTTATTGTTCCTAAGAAAGATTGAATCTCTTTTACATTTCTGGGAATATCTATAGTATCTATTGCTTCAATCCTCTTAGGGTCAATCCTGATCCCATCTATAGATACGATATGGCCCAGAATCTTACCTTCCCACATAGCGAAATGTGATTTCTTTGGATTCAAAGATAGACCAAACCTGCGGCATTTTTCGAAAGTCTGTTTTAGATGGATCAGGTGTTGTTCATCGGTTTTAGAGAAAACCGTCAAATCGTCTAGGTAAATGACTACGAACTTGTCCCTTTCTCCAATGAAAGCGATGTCCATAGCGCGCTGGAATGTAGCCCCTGCATTCATCAAACCAAAAGGCATTTTGTCATACATGAACGTACCCCATGGTGTGGTGAAAGCATTTTTTTTCCTATCTTGTTTGTTCATGGCGATTTGATTATAACCAGAGAACCCATCTATCATAGACATTCGATTTGCTCCAACTACGTTTTCTAGCACATGGTCCATTTTGGGAAGCAGATAATTATCCTTGAGAGAAGACTTATTTAAGTTTCAGAAATCCACACACATTCTAATTTCTCCATTCTTTTTCCTGACCGCAACCAGGTTTTCCACCCAGTCCGAGTATCTCAGAGGTACGATTATTTTCTCATCTAAAATATTCTTAACTTCCTTTTCAATCATGGGTAACAAAATGGGGTTAATTTGCCTAAGCTTTTGCCTAAACGGTTTGACCCCAGGCTTCAAAGGTATCTTGTGATCAATTATGGAAGTGTCATACATTCTTAGCTCATCATAAGACCAAGCGAAAACATCTTTGTACTGTCTGAGTAGGTCTTTGTACTTGACCTTTACTTCGGGAAGGAGGAACATGGATATCTTTACTACCCTGGATTATTTTTCAGTTCCTATACCAAAGTCCTCCACTTCTTCTGGTTAGGGATGCAAAGTGGATTTCACAGGTACGTCGTTCTGATCAAAAAGTCTTTCTAAAGGAATCAAGCCTTTCAGAATCTGGTTTCTTTTAAGGACCAACATACGATGATCCACAATTTTTTCTCAGAAGGTTTCAGGATCTTCCCCCTCTTGCATGATCCACATCGGGTCATTTTGATTCTCTTGGTCTGCATGAGTTTCAAAGAACTCACCCACTGTTGCAAGAAATTTCTTAATTTGTTCGTCATCTTCAAAGACTTGCCAGTGTCGGATATTGTCTGGTATAAAGGGTTTGTATCTGATTTCAATGTGATACTTCAGTTTGAAGGTCGTGGGAGGAGAGAAGGTTGAAGCTGCCTTTACTAATGCATCAACATGTAGATTCTCAGCGCGAGGGATAAAATGGACATTTACAAATGAGAAAAAGTTTTCCATGAGATCCCAAGCACAATTTCTGTACGTTCTTAGTCTGGGATGCTTGGCTAGGTACTGACGGTTTATTTGTTTGACTATTAATTCTGCATGACCATATACCTCCAAGTTACTTATATTTAGGTTTTTGGTAGCCTCTAATCCTAAGATCAACGCTTCATATTCACATTCATTGTTAGTGTAATCTATGTCCCACTGTAGTCGGTAGGAGAAAGGAACAATGAATTTACCTTCGGGAGCCACTAAAAGAACTCCCGCACCCGCCCCTTCAAAAGATAAAGCACCATCAAAATACATTTTCCAAACCCCGGTGTTACACATATCCTCTGTCATGTGACTTGACTCTTCTCTCTCTATATCGATTTCCTCCAAACAACCATCCAAACCATCGTCAAAAGAAAAGATACAATTTCCCAGATCTTGGTCCGCAATATAAATAGGGAAGTTGTTTGGGTTTTGAGGGTCACTGACTGTATATGCTAATCTTGTTTCTCTGTACAACCGAGTGAACTGACCACCAAACACAGGGATTGTGGAATACGTCATGTCCAACTGTAGAGAACCCCCCAACTTGGCTCCCCATGATCTATATAACAACATGCCATACTTAGGGGGAATATCTGCGATAACCACATCCATCAGGATACTCTTAACCGGGACCTGCGCCAGGGTAACTACTAGATCTTTTATCATACCCATACATTTAACTCTTCTCGAGTCAAAAGAGTATAGATTTCCATAAGGTATTGTGATCTGGAGACCCAACTTGTCCATTATAATCTTGGGCATAACATTATGGGAAGCTCTGAAGTCTAACATACAATTATGCAGCAACTGATCATACACATTCAGAGTGATATAAAAGGGAGCAATGGTGTCTTTGGCCCCTTCGAATTAGGGAACAAAGGTGATGTTAGGTTTGCCATCTTCCAAGTTTATAACATTAGACTGGATTTCAAGCTCAGAGACACCCATCGCTTTGGTAATTTGCTTCCGATAAACGAGGTTTTTCGCTAATTCTACCAAAGGGATTGGTATCTTAATTTTGTTTAACTCATTTTCAAAACTGAAATCTCCGCTTACCTTGTTTGTTTCTTTGGTTGAGACTTCCGAATTCTTCCTTTATGACTTATTTGTTTGGATCAATTTATCACTCATGGTCCTAGTTGAAGATGTAACTTTATTTACTGGTTCGGTTTCTGGTGTTTGAGTTCCAACTTTTTCCACCTCGAACTCCTGAGTGGTTACTACTTTAGTTTTGTTGTTGGGTAATAAGGTCTTGTCTGAAGGAGGCTCATAAACTCGACTTCTTTGAAGGATTTTCTTGGGTTGAGTCATTGAGGTGGGCTTACTCTTAGATCTTAAGTTGTACTTGGGTTGAAACTCAACCATTATCATCTCAGTTTTTGGTTGAGATCCACAGAGATCAGTGTGATCACCTTATTCACCCTCATTAGGTGGTTGTGGCATGTTTAAAGATTTTTCATAGTCTTGACGAGTCAGATATGATTGAGTGCAGTCATCACCGAAGTTCGTGACATCATTGTCTGAATCTCCGAAGTCTTGAAAATCGTTCGCTCCTATAAAATTTGTCTTTGTTGGTTCAAGGGGTTTAGGTTCCTCTTGAAATCCTTTTTGGGGTAAGAGTCAGCTTTGGCATGTTCGAGTTCCATTCTGGATATTTTATTTGACAGTTCTTTAATCACTCTAGCCATATCATCCACCCTATCTTATGAGGATCTATTGGACCCTGAAGGACCTGCTTGTTCTCTAAAGTTCTTGGTCTCTCAGTTTCCAGTCTCTAATCTAGATTTAAGCTTACCCGAAGCCATCATGTTAGACTCTATTTCTACCACATCATCCTTCATTCGATTTAAGGTGGCTCCCCTTCGCTCTCGCAAAAGGAGTGAAAAATCTAGCTCGAAAGCTCCGACGAAAGTCACTTTGGCCGCGGGTTGGGATGGTTTAACCTCGGTTGGGATTTTATTGTATAGTTTTTTGAATATCTGAATGAATTCCATGATTGTTTCTGAGTTCTTTTTCTTCAAAGACCCAAATTTGGTTAAATAATAGAGATGGTCTTTTCTCTCACCCCATTGTCTGAGGAAAGCATATTCCAAAGCATCATAAGATAGGATAGATGTTGCAGGTAGGCTCTGAAACCAAGTGCAGACCTGGCCTTCGAATGTTTGGACAAGAAGTCTCGAATATACATCCTCATGTTCAATACCGAAGATATCTGCGAATTGGTAGGAAAAATTTATATGTTCGGCCGCAGTCAGATCCCCCTCCTCGGTGAATTTCGGTAATTTTTTATGTAATTTTCTGGAAGATCATGTAGAGGGACAAGAAATACTAATTGAGCGTATCTGGATGCAACTTTTGAAAACACTCTGGGAGGGGGAACAGGCCCTTGGCCTCTAGCTCCTCCTAGAGGGGCTCCTCCCCCTCCTCCTCCGATAAACCCTTCGCCTCCTCCTATAAACCCTCCACCTCCTCCTCCAATGACTGCCATCATTGTTTGTGGAAAGTTGTAAAGGGGGTTTTGGAAAATCAAAAGGGAATATTTATTATCTTCGGGAAGAGGAAAATACGATGAGGAAAGGTAAGGCACAGGAGGACTTGGTTCCTCGGATTTGCAAGAGACGAAATCAGGAGAACCGATGGGTGTGGGAACTGAGTGTGTAACACACTCTTCATAATTTGGTGAAGTCGGGAAATTCAACTGAAGAAAAGATGGTATTTCAAAAGCCGACGAACTTTCAAGAGGGCCCTTTCCTTTGTGTGCTAAGGGGACTGTTGAATGAATCTCACTCCTAACTTCGGAGCATATTGGCGTTGAATCTTTAGCGTCAAAGAGAGGACTGAGAGAAGTTGAGGGTTCGGAAGGACTCTTAGTCTTCAGTGATGGGGTTTTAAGTTTGTAAACTACAACGGTTGGCTTAAAAGAGCCTCTCGCCTTTAGCATTTTTTCAGGATTGGTAATGGGCGTAATCTGCTTACCATCCGGGTTTTGTCTGGTATTCCTTTGACCGGATGCCAGTTTATTTCTCTTGGAGTTGCCAAGTGAAATATTAAAAGCCTTAAAAGGTGTGTACTCTTTGTTCACTATCAAAGGGTAACACTTTCAACGAAAAACAAATGTCGTTTTCCCAGGGAAAAAGATTTCGTAACTTCGGTCCCTGACAACAGCGCCAGAAAGATGTTGTTCCTGAGTCTGTACTTAAGGCTTAAAAGTATAGTGTCAAGGCATCCGAAAGTGGGTAAAATATGGAGAAGAGGGTAATGTAAACCTTCGATAAAGGAAACTAGGGAAGATTTCTACGTTGGTGTTGTCTAGCTTCCAACTGTTCCTGGATAGTTATATCTTGTTCAATGGCTGCCCATGAACGTTCTAGTTCGACCCGGTTAGTAGCAGTTTTAAGAATTGTGTCAAAAAGGTTTAAAACAATGTGCATTTGGTCCGATAGTCTGGGTTCGATATTAGGCTGTGTTGGTACAGGGATAGTCATGGAGGAACAGTAAAAGTGAGAAAAACTTCAGAGAGAGATTAAGTGTTGTCTCAATTTGGTCGTATAAAAGAGATTTTACGGTTTTAGGAATAAAATAGGGATGCAAATCAAAGTCTCTTTCCCATAACTGTATTATATTTTAATCAAAGGTGTGAGGTGGGGGAAAAAAATTTAGATGTCTATAGTGTAAGGCTTCCACCAAGGGAGAAACTCACGAATAAACAAAAGAGGAAAATGTAAGGAAATAACCGATGAAGCAGAGAATATATGTAGAATTATGAAAATGTAGATTGGTCTTACACCCACTGATAGCTGGTGCAGAGGAAAGACAATAAACAATTACAGAAAACCAAAATTCATTTGATATAGTAGTGGTCGTACTAAAGTATAACGAAGCACATCAATTATGAATATGAAATGAAACGAAAAATGAAATACAAGGAAACAAACTTGTAAAACAATCGTGACGGAATTGAGAATCTTCAAATTTGCTTGTATTAACTTCTCAAATGTAAAACAATCTGTTACAATCGACACAAAAAGGTCTAGCCTCATTTAAATCTTTTTGTGGTATATTTATACAATTTTACAAGTAAGATAGAATCTCAATAGTCACAAAATTTCGGTTATGACAAAGAAGAGAGCAATTGCTCCATTTCTCCTACTCTGTCTTCACTTGGTGCCATATGTTTGTCGTTGCGCGAGCTCGGTACAGGCGATACATCTTTCCACCAGCTGAGATATTAGCCGTGATGGTTCAGCTTGACAGTTGGCTTCGAAGAAGTAACATTCTCGGGCTAACTACTACAGCTTGTCCTCCATCTGTCCATCTATGATGTCTATGGCGCATAATCGCGCGCTGGGTTTAATCATGCATTTATCTACTTGGACTATGTCCACCATAGTCATATGTGAGATATCAGCCGAATCTCTTTCTTCCTCTTCCTTTAGATTGAGAAAGATCTTTTCCATATTCATTTGCATCAACGTCTCGACACTCCCTCCGCTGTCAATACCAAGTAGTTGGTCATTTATGGAATTAAAGGCCTCCTCTAAAGAATTGGTTATCTTTTGGGCTTTTTGCTTGCCTTCAGCGATGTTATGCTCCCATTCCTTTAACAAAAGGTTTCCCCTGGTTTTCTCTGCAATGGTGAACCTGGGAGTACCTGCCGAAACCCTGTTGTTCGTGGCTATCATAGCCTCCTGGAAGGTGACCCAAGATGCTCTGGCATCCCTTTCTCTGGCAGATAGGTTCTCGGAAACCTGATTTACCAAAAGACATTTTTCCCTGATCGTTTCTACCTTGGCGAGCAAATTTCGCTGCGCCACTGAGACTCTTCTCCAAATCTCAATTGCCTGGGCTTTGAACATCCTGATGTTTATCATTCTATTCTCAATGATCTCCACCCTAGCCTGCAGTTGTTCGATCAAATCCCTCTGTTGGCTCGCTTGCATCCAACCATCCCGGACCACCAGCTATTCTTTCTCAAGCTTAGTTTTGAGCATCTCTATCTCGTTATTATCGGCCAATCTGGCCTGCTCTATTCCCACGCTCGCCTGATCTTTAACAGTCTCTGTTGTTGTGGCCAGTCTGGCTTCAAGGGTCCTAATTAGGCGATTTTTTCTTTTAAGTTGGTTCTTTAAGAGCCCAAATGATAATTGATTCGCCGAGGCATATGCTCCTAGTGTCCCTACTATTTCAGTAGCAAATTTCTCATTTTTCTTGTCATTTCCATCAGTTATGACTTTATATTTTTTGGCAGTCGACTCTCCTTCTTGATAGAATTCCCTTTTCACTACTGCCTTTCTCTTTATATCGAAGAAACACTCATTAGGAGGGAGTTCTTCTACTCTTATGGGCCTCAACTCTTCATTGAATATCCATCCCTCATTGATATTTCCCTGCGTCGACTGCAAGGGGGTGACCGATGTGATGGGTTCTCCGATCTGTTTCACTGATTTTCCTGGACTATTGACCAGACTCTGTTTCTTTGACGGTTCTGGAGTCTTTATCTCTGTCTCTGAATTCTGTTTCTTTGGTGGGTCTTGAGTCTTTTTCTCTTCTTCCGGATTCTTCGTTTGTCCCTCCTTGTCCTGGTGTTTTCCTTGGACGGAAGTTGCATCTTTAGAACCTTCGACATCCTTCTGTTTTGTCTCTGAAATACCTGGACTCTCCCCTCGCAACACAGTGGGAAGACAGCTACGTCGATGTTCCTGGAACTTCAATATATCGACTCTTTCCTCATGGCCAAAGATTGAATCCGGGCTAGAATTTCTTCATAGGACCTCGTTCCTCGGAAAATTTCATCCGAGGGTGAATTCTCATGCTCAAATATTTTGAGCCTGCAATTAGACAAATGGTTTCTCACGACCCTTTGTGGATCGTGCTTATTGTACTCGATGGAGACCAAATTTAGGTCTTCCATGGCTGCCTCCTCGGCTTTGGCATGCCCGAAATCTAAAAAAGAATAAGAATTCAAGCGAACCAGAAACGACGATCATACGTTTTTTGAATACCCTTTAAGTTCTTTTCTCACACCGCCAATTACCATTTGTCGAGCAACCTCGTGAAAAGCCATCTTGTCGGGGATGAACAATGGTAGCGCATGGGGGGGAACAGAAGCCCCGAAGAATCTGAAGTAGGAAAATTCAGCTTCTACATACCAGTCTGCGATGCTGCTTAGATTTGTTACTATGTCGTCTGAGATCTGGGGTGGCGGGTGACCAAAAATGGAGACATGGAGGGGCACCATTACCCAGTTAAAAATTTCATATGAAAACTTTTCTGCTTTTTTTTCCCATAATTTTGCATGATATACATGTATGGGTTCGTCTTCGGTCGAATTCCAACTCCATCCCATCAATGGAAATGGTGTCATAAAACAAATTGCGTCCATAATGTACGCGGACATGAAGAATGACGATGCCTTCCCATTCTAATTCTTCTCCCGATACTCTATGGTCCGATTGGCCAAGCTATCTGAAAGCATCTTTGCCCAATTAAAAGAACAACCTTCTACAACCCGAAATATTAGAGGCACCCATGCAAGGAAACAATGCGTCGTGTCCTCTCTCCCATATAATCGGCATGCCATCATGGCCACATATCTATACTGCGGTTCTAACGAAGCGATTGAATAAATGCCGTGGGTATCATCTCTAAACTTCGCGGTGTTTGAAACCAAATCCTTTATCAAACTAGACATGGTCTTATCGTACTGTACGCATTCCTTCTCCTTGAATTCTTCCAAGAACTTGGCACCATATGTGCAGTCGGACGTCGTGGGCAGCTTATACAAGGTTTGTAAATGCTCTGGCCTAAAAGTCCCGATGGTGACTCTCTGCTCGTCCATGATAGTCCTAGTCGGTATGTCCACATGGTCCAATGCCCATAGGACCATATCATAATATGGAAGCAACCGCGGTCTGGCTGCTACTCTGTGCATTTCGAATTGGACGACTATTTTGTACTTGGTGGTTAAATCATCTCTTTCGTTGTCATCGGAGTCGTCGGAATAATCCACCAATTCTGCTTGCAAAATATCTAAAACATATGACCAATTCGGGACCGAGTTGACACTTTGGGGTGAAGTATTAGAGACATTGTCTGAGCCTAGTCCTGAAACCTCAACATTCACTTTTGCTGCTTTCCGCGGAGCCATGGCTGAAGCTTGCGTTTTAGCTCTTCTGCGATAGAACTGTGTATACATACAAAAGTCAGTTTACTCAGATATAATGTGCTCTGCGTAATATGAAATGCATTTGTTATAATGAACCATAGCTCTTACATAGATTTGAAAACTCAGTACCTTTCAGAATAAGTCTGTCAAATCATAATTAGAAATAAATTTTTGACGTAAAAATCCGATCTATATTCATAGATTTACCCTATTTCCTCATTAATGTCATAAATTTTGGCAGTTTAAACGTCAGTTGGCGTATGGGAGCAGAGGCTTCCTCGTGAATCATGCAAGCATCGAAATGTGGGATATGTCTTGATTTAGCTTAATTAATCCAATATCACCAACGTTAATCAATATCTCGGTACTCGTTATATCGAGAATTTTTCTTTAACAATTTGAGTCTCTAACACCCGAGATTGCGAAGATCGACTTTAGTTAATAAAAGGTAATTGTGATTTGAGGTTCAATTAATTTTATAATTATTAGTTTCACCATATCGCGACTCGGAGCTTCGAAGATGAGTTTCTTGGAGATCTACATGCCGAGCTGCGAAACCGCGAGATTGCGATAGCATGACTTAATTAAAGGGAAGATAATCTTAGATTAAGTGATTAATTAGTCACGCTATAATTGCATCGTTATTTCACGAGTCAAGGTTTAGACAATGTAACTTTCGAGAAAGATATTACCGAGTGGCGAAATTCCAAGAGAATCTTTTACCACAGTTTAGCTTTTAACCTTAACCTTGACACGAGTCAATCAATTAAGGACCTCGTGTTTTCGGCTATCGGAGCTATGACAATAAATTTTTGGGTTTGGCGAACGCCGAAGTACGAAACCCCGACGATGCTTAATCATGAGTTAGTGAAAACTTTACCCTCGTTACGGTCTTGAGCGAAAATTTAAAGCGACTTCATTGTTTCGTGACTCGGGACGTGTGAATTACATGAGTTATAGTATCTGACCTGCGAGATCCCGAAGTAGAACAAAAAGAGGAAACATTTTTACGAAAGGTAGGACTTGTTTCGAGAGTAAAATAATCGTCGCTACTCACGTGACAAAGTTTTAGAGGTCTCAATATCTCGGAGAAAAAAAAGAAAACCATCTTTAGATTTCAAGCATCAAAATGAAAATTGTGACAGGCTCAAAAAACAAGGGTGACTCCAACATGATCTAAAATTTTTAAACAAAATACTTCATACTGTACTGTAACCAACACATTTGGTCTTACTAAATTTGGATCTGTTATGAATACATTATGACGTTTTTACCCGAAACACTTGTTTTAGACTAGTTTGAGGACTAGCCACAAACCCTACTTTCCACGTATTTTAACTCCACAAATACAATGACCCACAAGGTGAAATTGGTACCATAGCTACTTGGATATGTTTTCTCAATGACCTATCAATTTCATGGTCTGAATCATTCTAGAAAGAACTTTGTTTCAAAAATGGTGAGATGACATGTAAATAACATACCTTAGAAAACATCATCAAAAGAATTTATCCTCCCTTGAATTTCGACCTTCTTTACTTCACCTTCCCTCTGAAATTTGGCTTAGATATCCTTTGGTTACCTCAGTCACATATAAATATTCAGTATGCTCAAGTGTGATATAAAATGAGAGAGCCTTGCCTCTTATTTATACTTTCATGTAGCTTCCTCAAGGGGTTACCTTTTAACCATCTTAACCCACTTTCCTTATTTTAAGGTTAACCAACTTCTAACCATTTGTGCAATTAGTAATTTGTCCATTAACTTTATTATTTAAATAATTTATTTTGTATCCAAATTGACTTATAGTACACTCATACTTCACTTTACCTGAAGGGGTTACCTTCTAACCATCTTAAACCACTTTCCTTAATTTAGGGCTAACCCACTTCTAACCACTTGTCAACTTAGTAATTTCTCTGTTAACTTTATTATTTAAATAATTTATTTTGTATTCACTTAGAATTATAGTACACTCATCACTTCACTTTATTATTTACCTTCTAAAAATATCTTAAACCACTTTGACTACTTTGACCTTTTGGGGCTTCTAGATGACTCATGAAGGTTCTCCAACTTTACATGGCCATAACTCTCTAACCGTGAGGAGTTATGTGACATTCCACATACCACTAGAAATGGAATGATATTTAATATCCATATATAATAGTATTACCTACAAATATATCAAAAATCATACCATTATCCATCAAACAAACTTGGGTCCATTACCCAAACCTGGGTTCTCCAACTTCACATGGCCATAACTCTCTAACCACCGGAAATGGCATGACATGTACTATCCATCCATAATAGTTTTACCTTAGAATATATTAAAAATCATACCATTATACATCAAACAAACTTGGTTCCGTTACGCAAACCTTTGTGCTACCAGAATTTCTCCAAGGGTTGACATCAATCATTAAGGGTTGAAATAAATCTACAATATCACTCTCCAATGGTTGACATCAATTAAAATCAACAATCCATACCAACTTTCCATCAATGTAAGCCAACTATCTCACATAATCTTGTTGAGACTTTGCTTCCTTATTCTACACCTTTCCAAATAAAGGTTGAATTTTATTCAAAACAAATCTATCGATGTATAGTAGATGAAGGATCCTTTGAAAGAATTATATCCTCTACATATTGGCAAGATATAGATTCCCTAGAGCTTGTATCATCTCCTAGTCATCTATTTTCTTTTGATAGAATACCGAGTGAATCTTTGGGGATTCTTCTTCATTTTTCTATCACATTAGGTGGGAATATTTCTATGGTCCATATGATAGTGGTGAATGTCCCATTAGACTTCAATATGATTCTTTGGCATGATTAGGTATATGCTACAAATGCTAGGGTGTCTACACTCTTTCTAGTGATGCATTTTTCTCACAGTGGAAGCATTTTCCTCGCAGTGGAAGCATTGTCACTATTGATCATATTACATCTAATAATCACCATCCTTGTTCATTTGTTGATCATGCTACCCCATGTTATGTTCCTTGTATTCAAGTGGAAGCTACCCTGTCTTGGGTGAATTACGTGACATCATATACTAAGTGTTTAGTTGCTTCGAAGAAGGATATATTATGATCATGTTAACCTTCTTGGGACATGGTGTAAAAATTTGTTTTCCCCCATGATTGTAATCATTCTAAGACTTCATATAATGTGATTATGAAGAATGTAATTATACCATTCATTAATAGAAAAACACCAGAAAACTGATTGAGAGGGAATTTATCCTTTGGGGATGCTGCTGAGATGTTTGAACCCACCAGAAGCCCATAAAGTTATGTTTGATTTCCATGAAGGCCTTTGTGGGGGGGCATCATTTCTAGAAAACCACAGCTCATAAGATCCTCAGGGCTGGATATTACTGGCCTACTTTATTCGCTGATGTCTGCAAAGGAATCAGAGCTTGCATCAAGTGTCAAAATTTCTCAGGAAAGAAACAACTCAAATCACTGCCATTGAAGCCAATAGTATCTCCAACAACTTTTCAGCAGTGGGGGCTGGACTTCATTGGAGAAATTCATCCTCCCTCAAGTGGTCAACACAGATGGATCCTGACAGCAACAGATTATTTCACCAAGTGGATAGAAGTTGTCCCCACCAGAAGTGCATCTCACAAAGTAATTATCAGCTTCCTGGAAGGTATCATGGCCAGATTTGGCTGTCCCAACAGGATTGTCACCGATAATGCTGCTTCTTTCAAGTCTGAGCCTCTAATCAAGTTCTGTGAGCAGTTCTAGATCTCACTAATTCACTCCACTCCCTACTATCCCCAGGGCAATGGTTTAGCAGAGTCCTCCAACAAAATCCTAATAAGGATCATCAAAAAGCTGTTGGAAGACAACAAAAAGGCCTGGGATTCAAAATTGAAGTTTTCTCTGTGGGCTGATCGTGTGACAACGAATAAATCTATGGGCACTTCGCCTTTTCATCTAGTCTACGGAGTAGAGGCAGTTTTTCCTACTCAGCGTGCCTTACCTATGGCGAAATTCTTTCAAGACTATGAGGGAGAAACATATCATATGATCAGGAGGATTCATCAGATAGTAGAAGTGCAGCAGATCAGAGAGCAAGTGAGGGACGCAGCTTATAGTCGTCAACAAAAGATCAAGCAGGATTTTGACAGGAAGGTCAGGAAGAAAGGATTCGAGATCGAGGATCTGGTACTTAAGTGGGATACCCCCAGGCAGGATAAAGGCAAACATGGAAAATTTGACTCCCTCTGGATCAGCCCCTTCAAAATCTCTAAGGTTTTCTCAAACAATACATACAAGTTGCAAGGTCTGGAGGGTGAAGAAGCTTTCAATAGCCCAGTGAATGGGCATTTTCTGAAGAAATGTTTTATTTGAGTCTCAGACGTCTCCCTTGTTTGTAAATATTGTCTTTTAAGTTCTTTGTTTAGTTTCTTTTTGCGTGTTTTCGGTCTAATAAGTGACTCCATAGCCCAATAGCAAGGCATTGAAGCTGCGGAAGGAGTTCTTAGAGCATCACAAGGACGACTCTATCCCCCATGGAGCCTAATGTTAGCGATTATTTTTGTCATTGGGCGCAGAAGCACCCAGGTTGTAGATTGCATACAAAATGCCCAAATGCAGCAGCGGAAGGACCAACTTTCCGGTTATGAGTCGGGCGAGCGGGCAAGGTTTTGACGTCTTCAACTGAGATCCATCCACGAAGTAGATCAACGGTCATCGGGATCTCGGGGTTAACAAGGTACCCAACATATAGCACCAAAGAAAGCCCTTATGTTTCAAGGCTGAGTCTGGGTCGTTCGATCCAGGGACACGTGTCGCAAGATCTGGCCGCATCGACGTTTCGGTGGTCGGGAGTTTGTACGGCGAGGGTTTCATGTTGATCAACATCATGAAACCCCGAATCCCAATAGCGCCGAAAGCAGAGAAGGTGGGGCCCGCGATATCACGAAGTATTTTTCAGCCGTCCATCCAGAGGGGACACCTCACAGCAAATAGCACCATCTCGACGCTTCGACCATCGCAACTCCAACACGCAAAGAACAACTTCGTTATTTTCCGATGCGCGAGGTGCCAGGAGAATCCTGGACCGGGGCCCAAGGTATCGTCGGGAGAGTAAAGAGCCGTCAGATCTGGAGGGACACATGGTGCCAGATTAAGCCTCCTCGGCATATCGCTCATCGCGATTTCAATCAGCGAAAGTTATCCCTTTCATATTCGTGAATGCCGAAAGCATGTGGTCACAACCCATGATCACTTGGGGAGAGGAAAGAGCTGTGTGAAGGAGGCTAAAGGCGCCGAGTTCAGTTGCAATGAGGGTCATCGCGATCTCCAGGCGTCATTGGACCCAATCTTAATATTGTTTCTAGTATTGAAGTAAATGAGGACAAGATTGGGTGATTGAAACCTCCTTTCATTCATTGAATGAGGGGAATGGAGGGTATGGTGAGCCTCCTGCTCACAGAGGTCCTGTGTATCAATTTTCTCCAAAAGACCATGCTGAAGTCCTTAACTCAACAGAGAAGTTTACACACGCTAGTCAAGCACTTAACGTCTCATCTACCCTCCTTACATGAGCCATGCCTAGTTAAGGTGGCATTTAAAGATAGACATTGGTATGAGTTTGACTAAAGGGACACCAAGCTTTGGGTGACTAGACACGCCTCTGTGAGGTGAATTTTCCTGGGTATATAGGCCCAGTTCTTGTATTTTTGAAGGGGGGATGGTAGAGCGAAGATCCCGACTGTAAAGTTTTAACAACCATTCTAAAATCCCGGTTGTGCATCTGTATTTGAGATTTCTTGTTTTATGAAAAACAGTTTTCCTAATCCGTCTATGTTTTCATCTTAATCGGAGAGTTCATGATCGACTGATTCGCATGAATTGTTGCAGTTATGTTTTGATAAAGGATTTATCATTACATTATTGTATTCTCTGGTTTTCTGCATTTGGATGTAAGTGGATCTTGCCTTTGGATGCTTTCTCTCATAGTCTGTTAGAAACCCAACGTTTATAACAGACCCTCATACTCTCCTTATACATGTCTTCCCCCTATTCACCCTCATTATAGCTCACTGTTTGGAGTTTATCTAAGACCTCACTCGCCCATGCACGCATGGCCTAGTTTCAGAGCTAAAACAATATTGTTCTGAGTTTTACTTCCATTTGATCATCTATTTATAAACAAAACATGGCATTAAACTGATGGGCGTCGGGCTCTGCCCCTGCTGCAATCCAGGAGTGACTTCCGACGCTAACACACTACACCCCTTGTCAGGACATCCTTTATCCACCTCACCCATTTACATGACTTGGATTTAATATCTTCCGAAAAAATCCATTTTCTAGTGGACACTAGCCCAATAGGATGCCCTGTCACTTTCCCCAAACTTGTATTGCAGATTTGTATAATGTCTTTGATCAATTGATTGGGGTAAAAGGTGTTTTATGCACATGTTTAATAATATTGATGATGAGATGTGATTGTCATTTCTATGATACGTGTGACTTATGAGCCCCTAGAGGGCATAGATGTTGATGTCTAGGATCATGCCCGATGGACAGGTACCATGTTGGATAGGTACACATGGGGAGATGATCCATTTGGACCTCCATGGGGATGAAGAGCCCACCAGATGGATGTTGAGACCTTGGCAGGGGGTAGAGACTTGAAAGAGGGGTTCACACTGGAGAAGAGGAGTATGTTCCACAAAGGCATCCTGGCAGATCTTACCTAGGGGGGTTGATCCCTCTCCATAGGAACGTTGACCTTGGAAAGTCCATGAAATCACCTAGCATGCCCATGAAATCATCCAACATTATGGACGTCTTGGTGAGACATTTATGGAAGTGTGGCACATGTGGCATCTTGAAGAGGCCCAAGGAGGGCTAACGTTTTTCTCCACAAGGCTGTATTTTCCCTAGAAAGGGGATGACGTCTCACTTTTTTATTGATTAGGGTTTCATTTATGACATTTAATGTAAAAACGTATTATTTTGGTATTTTGGCCATGTCGGCCTTTAGATGACCTAATTTGTAATTTAGGTCATTAGTATGCTATAGATTGAGGGTTTTTACCTTCATATTTTCATCATCTTTCACTCACACATTAGTGAGGTCTGAAATTTGTACCCTTTTCTAGGGTTTTGGATGAAATAGTGAGGCGCACTTGTTGAAGGAAGACTTTTCTTGGCATTTTTGGAATTTCTTCTTGGTGGAAGGTTAAAGACTAGGGTTTGCTACATGATTTCTTAGTTTATGTAAGTGAATTTCTACAACACTTCTTAATTGAATGGTTATGGTTTATTTTACTTTCATTTTGTTATTATAATTTTCTAGAATTAAACCCTAGGTGACAAGCACATGCTAAAGGTCCTTGTCTCATGTCCTACCAAGTTAAGAACTATTTTATTTTTTTGAAGATAGATAGAGCCTTGCCATAGTAACACTCTACTTCTATTCTTCTAAACCTAGTCATTTTTATCCTTGTTGTTGAACTAAGAAGGAGAAAAATACACCAAGGCATAGGGTTTCTACACCTTGGTGAGTCGTTTTTCCGTAGGGTTTGTCTAGTGAAGCTTTGCTTTAGCAACACATCACTTACAAACTCTCTTGTCTTAGACCTTATCAACCATTATTCAAGCTAGCCTTTTCTATTATTTCCATTGAGATAAAGAAGGAGGAGAGAGCACTAAGGCCTAGGGTTTCTACACCTTAGTAAGCCTCTCTCCCCTAGGGTTTCATTGTTGAGGCCTTGATTTAGGAACACCTCAACATTTAACCCTCTTTACTATGGTCTTTCATTATCATTTCAGTCATTCAACCTTTGCGACCTCTTTTGACTCCATATACCCTAGCAGAGCACTGATATAAGGCCTTGTGTATTGAGTACTTTGATCACAAACAACTTCTAAATACTTTGAGAAATATTTTACTAACCTTTCTAACCATAGCCTAGACTAATATTCTAACCCTATTGTTGCTACCTTTTACTTGTTCTATAAACATATTCATTACAACATCCATTTATCTTTAAAATAAATTGAATGATTAGCTAAAGCGTTGCTTCAAGTATTGTAACATTGATGATAAATTTCCATTGTTTATTGTGAAGTTTCATTAGCATTTATTGTGAAGTGATATTCTGTAATCATTGCTATTGTATAAACATTGATTTACTTCATCAATATTATTGCTCAATTTATTATTATCAGAAAGTCATTGATTATATGAAGTACTAACCAAGCAAGTGATCCTGCATATGCATAGTTTCCTTGTTGCTTTGTCTCGGGAAGGTACACTCCTTGGTTATTATTTCCGATTATCTTTTATCTTTATTGGATATAAGCTAGAATTTCTGCTCGGTGGTGACTTGGGAGGGGGAAATTATCTTTTATCTCTTAAGCCCTTTGCCTTCTCAAAACCCCAGGTCACTAGGGATGTCTCCCCTAGGCCTTACCTCCCTAAATAGAAAGATCCATCCCATTGAGGTGACAGTGGTGGGATTGGTTCAATTACACCATCTTGACCTCTTTTCATCTGTCTTTTACCTTAACTACAAGTTGTGCAATAACATTTTTGCGCCGTTTCCAGTGAACCCTGAGTCAATTCTCCTCAAGACGACACTTTTCGGTAAGACTTGCATCAAGAGTATTTATCCTACAAGCTTGCCTCATAGCTCCACTTAGGGTGTTTTCCCTTATCCTTTGATAATTTCAAGAAAATTATCTGGTGACTCCACTAACCTTTTACCAGGTGCCACCTTACTCTCAAGAATTGGTGGGGGAGGATGTTGTGATATAATTTTTCATACTCTCTCTTCCATTCTTCTTGCAAGATTGGTTTAAGGGTTATTGCAAAGATAGGGGTATATGATCTTTCGTACACCTCATCAGTAAGTTTGTTGAATTTACCAAACCACGTTTCCAAACATATGAAGATTCCCTTCAAAATCTCACAATAGCCTTGGAATACGAAGGATTCATGATTGAGATTGTAGAAGATCTTAGGAATGTGTATCATGTTCAACACCAAGAACCCTCTCATATGAAAGAAATGATTTATGAAGAACATTGTCAACCCCTTAAAGAGGAGAAATATTTCCCCCATGATTCAACGGAATGCAGTAAAGATATAAGTAGATAGCTGAATTATGAGGATGAAGAACCAGTAACCACTCCTCAGTCTGATGAAGCTCTCCAAGATCCTATCCCTCCTGCACAAGATGAAGATAATGAGGTAATTCATTTTCATTTCCATTTTTTTGATGATACCTTGTTATATGATTCAGAGAATGAAGAAAAAATGGAACATTTGGACAAGCTACATCCTCTATATCTCAATACTAAAGATGTAGAGGCAGATCTTCCACTTCATGAAGTTATCCAAATACTTGAAGCTCCTACACAGGAAGGATTAAGCAAGGTGAGTTATTTCCCCTTCCAAATTTTTAATGATTCTTTATCTTATGATGTGGAGAGTAAAGAAGTGTTGGATGTTTTAACCCCTTCATGTTATGATGAAAATGAGGACTTTGTTGATAATATTTATGAATTCATACATGTAGGGAAGTGTAAATGGGATGTGATTGGATATGATGATGATCCCATTTACGACATTGAGGATCACTTCCAAACGTTTCCCTTACAACTATCATATGACATTACTAAATTTCATATTTGGTGACAAGTACATGATATAATTACCAATTTTATTCAGACACCCAAGGATGACCTGATGCTTTTCTCTCCTAATAATTCTTGGTCATACCTTGAGGACTTTGATGACTATCCCTCTTAGCACTTAGATATATTCTATGAATAAATTTATCAACCATCATTTTGCTCGGATCTTAATAAAAGTAAGGAGGTTACTTCCATGAAGCATGATGCTTGTGACAAGGTTTTCCACCTCCCTGTGATTACTTTACCGCGTCATGTCACTGAAGGTATGGTTTGGAAACATGTCCCTTATCCCAAGTCTCCTGTAAAAAAAAACCTCATTCTGTATTTTAGGGGAAAGTTGAGTACCTCGAGAAGAAGATTATTGTCACAGTTTTCTAGCTTCCCCCTAAGGAATTGTCAGTCATCCTTTCATATCTTGCTAACCCCTCCTCAGGCATCAAGCTGTGAAGACATCCAAGGTAGCCAGCATTCATATTCCTCAAGTCATTCTTTTGAACCTTTGAATTTTCACGATCCATTTCTGAGATGGATTGAGCACTTTCCTGAGAGTATGTCTTGGCATCAAATTTTCCCTCCCACCCACCTCCATGAGCTATACCTTACAGTTTCCATTGATATGATACATTTTCTAACTCATGTTATTGTTGTGCTTGATTTATCACTATTTTTTCTTATGATGAAGCACAAAGGAAGGTATTGTGGGACGCTATTGGATGGCTTTCACTGATCGTTTGACGACATATAACATCCAGCCAATAGGTAAGTAGGAAATCATTTTTCATTCATTGTATATACCATTGCATTTCATGCTAGAGTAGTTTGCTTTCACACTTGTACATATGAATGCTTTTATTTCAGTCTTATATATATATGATCTGGGGGTGATATCACCACCCCAAATGATTACTAATAGTTTCTATTGAGCTCAAGTAGGTTACAAGTTATGCTAGAGATGTTGAGGTTCTCATGCGGTCTATGGTGAGCACATGTCCTTAAGTTGGAGCCAGATGTTATCCCCCACTTTTAAGGATAACTAGGAGATTATGTCTCAAGGCCCACAGGTCCTAGATATGGAGTATCGAGAGCCATATCGACTTGAGAATGACCCTAGAGGGCCCATCATTTCTCCTTTTCAATGCCTCGACTTTATCAGCAGAAACAACATCCATCACCTTCGGCTTGGTCCTCTATCAGAGATGGTTCTTGCTCCATGAGGTAAGGAGTCTAGGTATCATGGTATGTGTCACTCTGATCCTCAAAACCTTTGAGTATGTGCATTTAATTCCTTTTGTTTCTAACAAATTATTGGATATTATACTTATCCACTTAACCATGTATGGTGGGGATGACAAGATTCCTTAGTAAGCCTGTTCCCATAGGATTTGAGTTTCCACTGGGGGGATTTCTGAAAATTCATCGTCCTCTCCCATCATATTACCATCTTTCTTCCCACTCATCCACCCCATTTTATTTTTCTGGGAATTGGTTTGGCCAATCATTTAAGGGTTGCACCTTGTCTATGGGAAGAAGGGGCTAAATTCCTAAAAGGTAAAATAAATATAGAAAAAGATAAAAGCCTAAAAATAAAACCTCGAGATTCTTCGCCGAAGGATCCCTAAGAAAGAATTAAAGAGCTTCTCAGCAAGGAACAAGAGGGACCCATAAAAATAATAAAACAAGACCTATTCAGAGGATAGGGGGTCTCATCATGAGCCAACCTATTAGGTCCATGGGTACCTAGCAGTATGACACTAATAGAAGTTGGTTACCATGCTAGGGTAGTGGTTCTTGGTTGCATGGCCAAGAGAAAGGGGGTCTCATCATGAGCCAACCTTATCATTTCTATGAAAGTACTTGTGGGTAACATTGCCACCACTGGTTACCATGCCAGGGCAGTGTCCCCTGATTATCTTCTTAAAGAAAAATCAATAAAGAATAAAGAATAAAAGGCATGAATGGGATTGGAAACATTTGCATCCAGGACAGGTGCAACTTGCATTCTACAAAGGAACCCACAGGAAAGCCATTCATTTCTCTTCTTTCATTTCACCCCTTGTCAGGACATCCCTTATCCACCTCACCCATTTACATGAATTGGATGTAATATCTTCCATAAAAATCCCTTTTCTAGTGAACACTATCCCAATAGGACACACTGTCACTTTCCCCAAACTTCCATTGTCACTTTCCATAAACTTTCCCCAAACTTGTATTGGCACAAGGTAGATATAGGACAGAGGGCTTCGCATAGGAGAAGAGGAGGGAATTCCACAGAGGCATCCTAGAAGAGCCTTACCTAGGGGGGTTGAGCTCTCTCCACAGGAATTTTGGGCTTGGAAGGCCCAGGACATCACCCAACATGATCATGACATCATCCAACATTATGGACATCTTGGGGAGACATTTATGGTAGTGTGGAACGTGTGGAAGATTGGAGAGGCCCAAGGAGGACTAACATTTTTCTCTAGGAGGCTGCATTTTCCCTAGAAAGGGCTAACATCACCCTAGAAAGGGGATGGCGTCTCACTTTTTTCTTGAATAGGGTTTCATTTATGACATTT
This sequence comes from Picea sitchensis, assembly GCA_010110895.2. Lineage (NCBI taxonomy): Eukaryota > Viridiplantae > Streptophyta > Pinopsida > Pinales > Pinaceae > Picea > Picea sitchensis. Next base: position 39,114 of record SNQJ01S0022458.1, read on the forward strand.
AATGTAAAACAATATTATTTTGGTATTTTGGCCTTGTCGACCTTTTGATGACCAAATTTGTAATTTAGGTCAATGGTATGCTATATGAGGGTTTTTACCTTCATATTTTCATCATCTTTCACTCACACATTAGTGAGGTCTGAAATTTTCTCACTATTCTAGGGTTTTGGCTGAAATAGTGAGGTGCACTTGTTGAATGAAGACTTTTCCTGTCATTTTTGGCATTTCTTCTTGGTGGAAGGTTTACAACTAGGGTTTGCTACATGATTTCTTGGTTTATGTAAGTGAATTTTTGCAACACTTCTTAATTGAATGGTTATGGTTTATTTTACTTGCATTTTGTTATTATAATTTTGTTGAATTAAACCCTAGGTGACAAGCACATGATAAAGGTCCTTGTCTCATGTCCCCTGGTCCTTACCTCCCTAAATAGAAAGATCCATCCCATTGAGGTGACAGTGGTGGGATTGGTTCAGTTACGCCAGTTTGGCCTCCTTTCATCCATCTTTTACCTTAACTACAAGTTGTGCGATAACATTTTGGCACCATTGTCAGGGAACACTGAGTCAATTATCCTCAAGACGACACTTTTTGGTAAGACTTGCGTCAAGAGTCTTTATCTTACAAGCTTGTCTGGCGACTCCACTTAGGGTGTTTCCCCTTATCCTTTCATAATTTCAAGCAAATTATCTGGCGACTCCCCTAACCCTTTACCAGGTTCCACCTTACTCTCAACTCTATGATATTTCCAAGTTATGGGATCATGGCGTCCTAGGAACAAATTTATCCAACTATTGATTTCAAAATCCTTCAGGGATACCCAACCCATTTTGATACAAAATGGTCAAACAACCTTCCAAGATTTTGGGGCCTCCCAACTCCTCACATCATAAATATTTTGGAGTATATAAGCGAGGTATATTTGGGAAGGGAGGATGTTCTGATAAAATTATTCATACTCTCTCTACCATCCTTCTTGAAAGATTTGTTTAAGGGTTGTTGCAAAGATAAGGGTATATCATCTTTCATACACCTCATCAATAGGTTTGTTGACTTTACCAAACCACGTTTCCAAATGTATGAAGATGCCCTTCAAATCTCACAATAGCCTTGGAAGACAAAGAATTCACCACTGAGATTGTAGAAGATCTCAGGAATGCATATCATGTTCAATACCAAGAACCCTCTGATATGAAAGAAGAGATTTATGACGAACATTGTCAACCCCTTAAAGAGGAGCAAGATTTCTCCCATGATTCAATGGAATGCAATAAAGATATAAGTACATAAGTGAATTATGAGGATGAAGCACCAGTAACCTCTCCTCAATCTGATGAATCTCTACAATATCCTATCCCTCCTACATAAGATGAAGAGAATGAGGTAAGTAATTTTCCTTTCCAGTTTTTTGATAATACCTTGTTCTATGATTCAGAGAATGAAGAAGAAATGGAACCTTTGGGCAAGCTAGATCCTCTATATCTAAATACTGAATATGTAGAGGAAGATCTTCCACTTGATGAAGTTATCCAAATACTTGAATCTCCTACAGAGGAAGGATTAAGCAAGGTGAGTCATTTCCCCTTACAATTTTTTAATGATTCTTTATCTTATGATGTGGAGAGTAAAGAAGTGTTGGATGTTTTAACCCCTTCATGTTATGATGAAAATGAGGACTTTGTTGATAATATTGATGAATTCATACATGTCGGGAAGTGTAGATGGGATGTGATTGGATATGATGGGGATCCCATTTACGACATTGAGGATCACTTCCAAAAGTTTCCCTTACAACTATCATATGACACTACTAAATTTGATATTTTGCGACAAGGACATGACATAATTACCAATTTTATTCAGACACCCAAGGATGACATGATGTTTTTCTCTCCTAATAATTTTCAGTCATACCTTGAGGACTTTGATGACTATCCCACTTATCACTTTGATCTATTCTATGAAGAAATTTATCAACCATCATTTTTCTCGTATCTTGATAAAAGTAAGGAGGTTACTTCCATGATGGAAGATGCTTGTGACAAGGTTTTCCACCTCCCTTTGATTACTTTACCACGTTATTGCAATGAAGGTATGGTTTGGAAACATGTCCCTTATCCCAAGTCTCTTGTAAGACAAAACCTCATTCTAGATTTTAGGGGAATGTTGAGTACCTTGAGAAGAAGCTTATTGTCACAGTTTTCCAGCTTCCCCTTAAGGAATTGTCAGTCATCCTTTTAGATATTGATAATCCCTCCTTAGGCATCAAGTTGTGAAGACGTCTGAGGTAGCTAGCATTTAGATTCCTCGAGTCGGTATTTTGAACCTTTGAATTTTCACGGTCCATTTATGAGATGGATTGAGCACTTTCCTGAGAGTATGTCTTGGCATCAGTTTTTCCCTCCCACTCGCCTCCATGTGCTAGACCTTACAGTTTCTATTGATATGATACATTTTATAACTCGTTATTTTTGTGCTTAACTTATCACTATTTTGGCTTATGATGAAGCACAAAGTCAGGTATTGTGAGACGTTGATGGATTTCACTGATCATTTGACCACATATAACATCCAATCAACAGGTAAGTATAGGTAAGTAGGTAGGCATTTTGTATTCATTGTATATACCATTGCATTGCATGATAGAGTAGTTTTCTTTCACACGTG
>SNQJ01S0022458.1:41821-54786 GCA_010110895.2 Picea sitchensis
TAATGAGTCTGGGTTCTCATGTGCTCTACGGTGAGCACATGTCCCTGAGTTGGAGCCATATGGTATCTCCCACTTTTATGGATAACTAGGATATTATGTCTCGAGGCCCACAGGTCCTAAACATGGAGTACCGAGAGCCAGATCAACTTGAGCATGGCCCTGGACGACCCATATTTTCTCCTTTTCAGTGCCTCCACTTTGTCATTAGAAACAACATCCATCACCTTCATCTTTGTCTTGTATCAGAGATGGTTCTTTCTCCATGAGGTAATGAGTCTGGGTATCATGGTATGTGTCACTATGATCCTCAAAACCTTTGAATATGTGCATTTAATTCCTTTTGTTTCTAACAAATGCTTGGATATTATACTTGTCCACTTGACCATGTCTGGGAGGAATGACAGGATGCCCTAGTAAGCCTATGCCCATAGGATTTGAGTTTCCACTGGGGGGATTTCTGAAAAGGCATCATCCGCTCCCATCATATTACCACTCTTTCATCTTACTTCCCTCTCATCCACCCCATTTAATTTTTTCAAGCATTGGGTTGGCCAATCATTTAAGGGATGCACCTTGCCTTGTGGGAAGAAGGGGCTAAAGTCCCAGAATGTAAAAGAAAGATAGAAAAAGATAAAATTCTAAAAATAAAACCTCGATATGCTTCGCCCAGGGATCCATGAGAAAGAAATAAAGATATTCTCAGTAAGAAACAAGAGGCACCCATAAAAATAATAAAACAATACCTAGTCATAGGATCGAAGGTCTCATCACGAGCCAACCAATTAGGTCCATGGGTACCTAGCATTATGACACTACTATCAGTTGGTTACCATGCCAGGGTAGTGGCTCTTGGTTGCATGGCCAAGAGAAAGGGGGACTCATCATGAGCTAACCTTCTGATTTATGTGAAAGTACTTGTGGGTAACATTGCCACCACTGGTTACCATGCCAGGGCAGTGTCGCCTGATTAGCTTCTTGAATAAAAAGCAATAAAGAATAAAGAATAAAAGGCATGAATGGGATTGGAAAATGTTTCATCTCGGACAGGTGCATCTCGCCTTCTAAAAAGGCATCCACAGGAAAGCCCTTCATTTCCTTTCTTTCACTTCACCCCTTGTCAGGACATCCCTTATCCAACTCAACCATTTACATGAATTGGATGTAATCTCTTATGGAAACATCCCTTTTCCAGTGGACACTAGGCCAATTGGATGCCCTGTCACTTTCCCCAAACTTGTATTGCAGATTTGTATAATGTCTTTGAGAACTTGATTGGGGTAAAATGGGTTTTATGCACATGTTTAATAATATTGATGATGAGATGTGATTGACATTGCTATGATCCCTGTGACTTATGAGCCCCTGGAGGGCATATCTGTTGATGTGCAAGATCATGCTCGATGGATAGGTACCATGTTAGACAGGTACACATGGGGAGATGATCAGTTCGGACCTCCATGGGTATGAAGAGCCCACCAAATTGATGTTGAGACCCTGATAGGGGGTAGATATAGGAAAGAGGGATTCGCACCCGATAAGAGGAGGATGTTCCACAGAGGCATCCTGGCAGAGCCTTACCTAGGGGGGTTGAGCCCTCTCCACATAAACATTGGCCTTGGAAGGCCCATGACATCACCCAACATGCCCATGATATCATCCATCATTATGGACATCTTGGGGAGACAGTTACGTAAGTGTGGCATGTGTGGCATCCTGGAAAGGCCCAAGGAGGGCTAACGTTTTTCTCTAAGAGGTTGCATTTTCCCTAGAAAGGGCTAACGCCACCCTATAAAGGGGATGATATNCATTATGGACATCTTGGGGAGACAGTTACGTAAGTGTGGCATGTGTGGCATCCTGGAAAGGCCCAAGGAGGGCTAACGTTTTTCTCTAAGAGGTTGCATTTTCCCTAGAAAGGGCTAACGCCACCCTATAAAGGGGATGATATCTCACTTTTTTCTTGATTAGGGTTTCATTTATGAAATTTAATGTAAAACAATGTTATTTTGGTATTTTGGCCTTGTCGGCCTTTTGATGACCTAATTTGTAATTTAGGTCATTGGTCTGCTATATATTGAGGGTTTTTACCTTCGTATTTTCATCATCTTTCACTCACACATTAGTGAGGTCTGAAATTTGCACCCTATTCTAGGGTTTTGGCTAAAATAGTGAGGCGCACTTGTTGAGGGAATACTTTTCTTGGCATTTTTGGTATTTCTTCTTGGTGGAAGGTTTACAACAAGGGTTTGCTACATGATTTCTTAGTTTATGTAAGTGAATTTCTGCAACACTTCTTAATTGAATTGTTATGGCTTATTTTACTTGCATTTTGTTATTATAATTTTGTTGAATTAAACCCTGGGTGACAAGCACATGCTAAAGGTCCTTGTCTCATGTCCCTACAAAGTTAAGAGCTATTTGATTTTGCTGAAGATAGATAGAGCCTTTCCATAGAAACACCCTACTTCTATTCTTCAAAACCTAGCCATTTTTATCCTTCTTGTTGAGCTAAGAAGGAGAAAAACTCACCAAGGCCTAGGGTTTCTACACCTTGGTGAGTCATTTTTCTGTAGGGTTTGTCTAGTGAAGCCTTGCTTTAGCAACACATCACTTAAAATCTCTCTTGTCTTAGAAATTAGCAATCATTATTCAATCTAGTCATTTTTATTATTGCCATTGAGCTAAAGAAGGAGGGGAGATCACTAAGGCCTAGGGTTTCTACACCTTAGTGAGCCTCTCTCCCCTAGGGTTTCATTGTTGAGGCCTTGCTTTAGTAACACCTCAATATTTAACCTTCTTGTCTTTGGTCTTTCATTATCATTTCAGTCCTTCAATCTTTGCAGCCTCTTTTGACTCCATATACCCTAGCAGTGCACTGATGTAAGGCATTTTGTATTGAGTACTTTGATTGCAAAAAACTTCTAAACACTTTGAGAAATATTTTACTAACCTTTCTAACCCTAGCCTGACTAATCTTCTAACCCTACTACTGATACCTTTTACTTGTGCTATAAACATATTCATGGTAGCATCAATTTATCTTTAAAATCAATTGAATGATTAGCTAAAGTGTTGCTTCAAGTATTGTTACATTGATGATAAATTGCCATTGTTTATTGTGAAGTTTCATTAGCATTTATTGTGAAGTGATATTGTGTAATCATTGCTATTGTATAAACATTTATTTACTTCATCAATATTATTTCTCAATTTCTTATTATCAGAAATTCATTGATTATATGAAGTACTAACCAAGAAAGTGATCTTGCATATGCATAGTTTCCTTGTTGCTTTGTCTCGGGCAGGTACACTCCTTGGTTACTATTTTTGGTTATATTTTATATTTATTGGCTATAAGCTAGAATTTATGCTCGGTGGTGACTTGTGAGGGGGAAATTATATTTTATCTCTTAAGCCTTTTTCCTTCTCAAAACCCCAGGTCACCAGGGATGTCTCCCCTGGGCCTTACCTCCCTAAATAGAAAGAGCCATCCCATTGAGGTGACAGTGGTGGGATTGGTTCAGTTACACCAGTTTGACCTACTTTCATCTGTGTTTTACCTTAAATACAAGTTGTGTGATAACAAGATTTATGTTTCACAATTAACTGCTTCAACCCATTGTCTCTGTGGTAGTGACTTTTCATGCAACATGCAAGATGCCATCTCCTTTAGAGATCTTTTTTTCCGCTCAGCAACTCCATTTTGTTGCAGAGTATAGGGAACTGTGTGCTGCAATTGAATCCCTGCCACATGGAAAAGATTATGGATCTCATGATTTACATAATCTCCCCCATTATCAGTTCAGAGAACTTTGATATTGTTTCTGGACTATGTCTCAACCAAGGCTTTGAAATCTTTGAGGTGTTGAAAGACCTCATATTTTTTCCTGAGAAAGTAGATCCATGTAAAACATGAGAAATCATCAAAAAAATGAGAACAAACCTCATTTTGTTGATGGATTTATGCGGAAAGGGACCCATAAGGTCACTGTGGATAAGATCTAAAGGTGTGGAGTCTCTCTCAGACTTTCCCTTGTCGAATTTCTCTTTAGGGTGTTTTCCGAGAACACATACCTCACATAATCCCTTGGATAAATGGATGTCTAGTAGACCATAAACCAATATTTTCTTTCTAAGTTGTTGCATGTATCTGAAATTGAAATGTCCAAACCTTTCGTGACATATACTACTACTTTCATCAGCATGAGTAAGCAGTAAAGCAGAATCAGGTTCAATGAATTCAGAAAATGTATACAATCTAGACTGTTGATTTACCTCACCGGTAGCAACCCTGGAGTTGGTTTGCATGTCGTAGATGTCCACAAAATTTGGTGTGAATATGACTTTCTTTCTGGTGCCGAAATTTTTCATCTGATACATGGAGAGAAGGTTGACAGAAAGTTTGGGAATGTTCAACACATTCTCAAAGCTTTCGTTGGTGAGCTCAATCCTTCCTTTGTTAGTGACTTCGACAGAAGAGTTGTCCCCCATCAGAATAGGAGGACCTTTTCATGAATCCAATAAAGAATATACTTCTTTTGAGGCAGCCATGTGATGTGATGCTCTTGAATCTACGATCTAAGCATCGAGAGAAGAGTTGATGGAAATCAAGGCATGGCTAGAATTTCCTTTCTTGGAATTCAAATCTTCTGGCTTCTTCTTCTTGGCACCCTCGGGGATGTGATCTCCAAGGTTTTTTTTCTGAAGTATTTGAGACATTAGATCTATTTTGTTTTGCATGCATGCGTATTTTGGATGGAATCCTTGTTGTCCCTTGACCAAAATTTGGGAGCACTTGGTCATATTTGAACATTTTTGGGACTTCGACAACCTGTCAAAGATGGAGCACCGAACGAAGCGGAGATTGCAGAATATTGGCCCACTTTTGGGTCCCTTTTTGGGTTTTGGGAATATGTAATGGGGAATGGATGTCGTCCCATGGCTTTACCTATGCTTAGGACCATTTTGTATGTATAAATAGAAGTATAGGCAAATGTAAGAATATAGAGAAAGGAATATTGTATCTATGTGATATAGGCTATGTGCCAAGTGGGATCTATGTGATCAAGGTGTTGTGCATTCTATAGGCTTGCAGAGCTTAGTTCAAGTCCCTCTATGGAGATATAGAAGGATTTGTGTTGTAAGGAAAGGAAAAAGGATCTAGCGAACTGCGTAGATCTTTTGTCCTATGCACATTAGGTTTTGGTGGATCTGTGCTTGTAACAGATTGAAGACGTTAATAAAGAAGAAGATTTGGTGGACGTAGCCCCAGAGTGGGGGTGAAACACAAAAATCTGTGTGTTATTCTTTGTGCTTTGATTTGATGTGTTTATCCCTGCTTTTTCAAAGTGCTTTGATGTATTTAGATGGATATACTTACGCTTTATGCGTCATTAGATGTGTATGAGTAGTAGATCTGATATGTATGAAGATGCTTAGTGTTGATCTACTAGATCTGATCCATTTTACTGTTGCTAAGTACTAAGATACCTTAGATCTAAGCGAATGTTGCGATGCTCTGTGCTATCTGTGAAGTATAATAAGCCTTGAATATTGATCAATGATCAATGCTAAGTGCTATGTAAGAAATATAATCATAGACCTATGTCCCAGCTAAGGGTGTAGACACTTGATTCTCGCAACCATCCCTGCTTCTACCTCGGGCGAGACTTCATCTTCTTTGTAGATGTTGCCGAAAGGACCGATAGTTAGGGTTTTGCTGGTGCACTATTGTAGCATTGAACCCTGTGCCAACAAATGGTTCTTTTGTTGGGATGTGAAACTGTGATTGCTGGGAACTGAGGAAGAAGATTCCTTGTGAAAAGATTCGTCTTGAAACTATGGAATATTTGTGCGTGGATCTATGCCCTAGTGTGCAGTATTCCACTTGATCTGAAAATATCTGTGCTAAAGAAAGAAGGTCAAATCTGAAGAAAAGAAGCAAGATTTGAACGCTTTTTTCTCCAAGAAAAGTAAAAGCGGAAGTTTCTGAAGAAAAGAGGTCATATCTATAGAAAAGAGGTAAGATCTAAAAGCACAGTTCTCTGATAAAGGTAAGAGTAGTTAAAAGTTTTGGATCTGGAGGCTTTGTGCTCTGTAGAAGTAAGATAAGTGAAAATTTTTGTTTCTAAGGTATGGATCTAGGTATGTTATTAGAGTTTATCCTAGTTTGAAAACTAGGGCACTGATAGATGAAAGAAGGTTTGATATGAGTAGATCTAATAAGAATAGTGATAGATATGTTATACCTATGCATAGAAAAATGTTTCGACTAACAAATGGATGCAGGATCCTAGAAAGAATTTTTTGCAGATTAGCTACAATGATCCTAGTGCACAGTATAGAAGAAGTTGGGGATCGTTTAAAATAAAGAGAGGATTGACCCTCTATTACAGTTGCAGAAAACCTAGAAATATTTATAAGGAATGCTCTAGCATAGGATCTAGTTGTCTTTGTTGCAAAGCTATGGACCATGATGTATTGGATTTCCCTAGAATGATCTCTAGGCTGGAAGAAATGAATCTGAATCAGGAAAACCCTAAGGCAGATCCAAAAGAGGCAAAACCCCGCAAAAGACTCAGAGAAGGTATTGCTACAAATGAAAGAGACCCTGAATGCCCATCGATATGTTAGACTATCAGATATTTTCAAAGAAAAAGAATGCATTGAAGAAATAATAGGAGACTTAGACATTGACTTTGTCCTTGATGAAGAGACACAAGTGAACATTATGCCAGAAAAAACTTGGGAAGCTATAGGGAAGCTTGATATGATCCCTTCATTAGGAGGAATAGGACTATTCAGAGGAAAAATGATTATATTATGTGGAAAGATCGCTCAGATACCTGTGGCACTCAATGGAACTTCGACAAGGGAATATTTTGAGATTATTAAATTCGTTGAAGATAGTGCCCCGTTTACCATGTTACTAGGAAAATCTTGGATTGAGAGAGATCAAGATAGAAATAAGGAAGAAGAAGAAGTCTTAGAATAAAAGAGGCAAGAGTTAAAATATTTCATGACTTGAAAGATTGCACAGTTGATGGAAGAACAGGAGAACATATCGAAGCTACTTGACACTAGAAACCCAGATATCAAAGCTACAGGAACATCAGAAGACATATAGAAGGTTGACATTTCTACCCCAGATAAAAAAGAAGTGATACACCAGAATCCTAACAAAGGATCTCAGCAACACGAAGTGACTATGCCCAAGGAAAATAAGAATCAGAATGGGAAAAGAACCACCGAGATGAAGCTCATGGGCAAAAAGGCTAGGAAGCTACGTAAGAAGAAGGTCACGATGGAGAAGTTAAAACAGGTTCCAGAGGGTACCTCATAGAAAGAAACCTTACAGAATTGGAGCTTCACCAAGATATCCGAACAAAGACATATGCCACTTCACTATGGCGAAGAAATATAGTCGTTTGCCTGTTTCTCCGAATGGCCGGAAAAGAATTTATGGTTTGCCACCAGACCATTGGACCATGCCATAATGGACAAAAGAAGAGTTAATGAGGCTCATAATTTTTGCAAGTAAACCATTACCAATATTTCTTATTTATCTCATCATGCCATGAATGAGGAACACTTTTTCCAACTGAGAATTTGAAGTCTGCAGACTAGCAATTGCATATAGTGCTCATTATGATCTTGTTGTTCAATCTAGTGCAGTGTCTAAGACTGTTGTGAAATCGATTATGTTATCATGAGCACATATGTCCGATGAGCTTACTTCTACCGAAGAATACGTAACAAAAGTTCTCCTTGAGCTACGAACTGAGAGAATCATGTCAGAGTGAGGGTTATCCACAGGATTACAGGCATCATCCATGAGAGGACTGGAACCCTCTCCATCCATTTCTCACATCGTTCCATCTCGGCCAACCAATGAGAAATTTACTAAGCACAGAGATGACCTCGACAATGCCAATATGGTTCCAAGCGTTCTACCAGCCTATATACCCCCTCTCAGTGATTCCATCAACCGTGACAGTGTAACTCGAGAGTTCAAACATGTCATGATCACTGTGTACCTTCTGAAAGGGGCACACTAACCAGGATAAGCTCACAACACTAAAATTTAGTGACTTAAACCTTGGAGACCAAAAAGATTATAACATGTTTTGCCCGCATAAGTACTTGACTAGGACCAAAGGCAATAATTTGAAGATTATCTCGCAGCCATGGAGCCAGAACCTCGTGCAGTCCACACTTCTTAATGTGATGAGGATCCCACACTTCGGCCAACACCAGGAAGTAAACGCATGCATGAAATTGTTTTTGTCCTGCTACCATGGAGGTTACTTATGGTTTAACCGTCACATCACTGTGGATCTGACCTTGATCAATCGGATCACAGGGCTAAGCATGTAGGGCCCTAACCCATAGGATTTTTACCCTAGAAAAACGTCAGACCGAGCATTAGCCTAGCGAATCAAAGAAACTTATGGAGATGTAGAGAAGGGTATGTGAGGTTACAAGGTATCCTCTATCCAGAGAAACGCAGTTCACCTCGCATGTCAGATGATCCCAGGAAATCTAGTTCACAAGAATTGGCCCACCCAGGTAACTAGATTCATTGTTGACCTCGCCGGGAAGTGCGCAAAAGGACTACAAATGAATTGGGTGCAGTACCTTGTGAACCAGCTAGATATTGATTGTAGAGGAGTGCAATACCAAGGCTATGAGTTCCACTTCAGCTAGCTTCTCATATTGATAGATTTCATTGCATGGGAGATGCCAGAAGGTGTGACCTTCCTGAACATCGAGCCCTTTGAGCCTTTAGCTACGAAGTTTAGTACCTTGTGGTACTCGAGTGATATGAACAAGAAGTGGAAATCCAATGTTGTCTTCCACGCTTACTACAATCAATTGAAGATCGCAATCTAGTCTACAACACACATCACTCTGAACACCCTCTACAGGTTTCATCCCCTGATGAAGTTCAACGTATACAGACACTTTATATACATCACAACACACCCTAACGAACAAAAGAAGTAGTTACAGTCCTATTATAAGTTAACAGAAGAAGACTTGGAAGAAATGACCAAGGAGTGGTCGGCAGATCTCCTCATCTCAGTAGACCCCCCGGAGATATCTGATATAGACAGTCCAGAACTTGTGCATGATACCCCTAAACCAAGAAAGACCAAGGAATATGAAGAAGTTCAAGATGTCAACAATACTTCTATGAAGACCACTTCCATATCACCTGCGCAGGGAGGTGATGGTGGACAACCAGGTAACATAGAGGTCGAGCAAAATAAAGGCGAAGTTACACCACCTAGAGAGGAGGAGGATCCCTCCAAGAAAAGAAAGGTTACCCCACCAAAGACTTCATCTAGAAAGAAAGCTAAGGAAACCAAAACCAAGTTTGAGACTGTTCTCACTTCATATGACTTTGACTTTCATAATCCCTATCCTGAATGATACTTCACTAGAGATAGAAAAAAAGAAGGAAGCCAAGCAGGAGGAAGTGTTCAGTCGCATCAGGGACGATCTTCAAGGAGTACAGCAAGAAATATAGTCTAGCTGCACAGTTTCCACTGCACCCCTACCATCAAGAACACCAGAATGAGGTGATGATCCAACCCAACTACATCGGATTGTCGATACAATCGAAGCTCGGCTGTGACTAGCTAAAGAAGAGATAGCACAAGCCACCCAAGCTTTAGCACAAGTTCATAAAGACCTCAAGGACCACAAAAGTACTACAAAAAAGGAAAAGCTCGCTCTACAAGAAAAATGGGATGAAGAGAAAGAAACGCTACATAAAAATAAGGAACAGTTGCTTGCAGAGAAAATCGAAGTATGGGAAAGGGTTTACAGTGCACTTCTCTCTGTGATAGTCATAGAAGTGAAAATTGAGGAATGAGTCCCACAGAAGGTGGTGCAATGTGAAGAAGTAATCCAGCAGCGCATCACAGATCTGGAACTTCATACCATGCTCGAAAATCCTCAAGAAGTCCGATATCTAAGAGAGGCAACTGCTCATAGCACAATTGGCAGAATGAAAGCCCTTGCCTTAGAGTGCAAGCATTTTGGCTCCATGAGCACTCAGACATATGAAAATTTCATAGAAAATCCAAATTTACAAGCACTAGAGTCACAACTCCAGCAAGAAAAGAAGCACGTAGATATGTTACAGGTGTAGCTAAAGGCTTTAACACCAGTTCAAAGAATGAATATGTTTCAAGAGAAGTGCATGGCCTAACAACAAATCCACACGATCTAGACCAAAGTGATGGAATTCTCTCAAAGACTTCAACCAATGCAACAAAAGGCATGCCAATTGTTCATCGAAGTTGAAATCCAAGGAGTAGAGCTTGAACAGGTCGTCATCACAGCAGAACAATGCCTAGAAGGGCCAGACAATGACACACTCATCCAGGAGTTCACTGAGCAAGAGGTCATAGCATTGCAGCAGGTCGAATAAGCTTGAGCCAAGCTCAAGGAATTCGAGGCAGAATCGCTCAGACCAGAGTGACTCGGGATGAGTCATAGGTGAGTGTTGGGGGGTTGTTGGCCCTTGACCAAGTTTTGGGGGCACTTGGTCATATTTGACCATTTTTGGGACTTCGACAGCCTATCGAAGATGGAGCGCCAGATGAAGCAGAGATTGCAAAATCTCAACCCACTTTTGGGTCCCTTTTTTGGTTTTGGGAATATGTAATGGGAAAGGGATGCCAGCCTGTGTGTTTACCCATGATTAGGCCCATTTTGTATGTATAAATAGAAGGATAGGAAAATGTAAGAATATAGAGAAAGGAATATTGTATCTATGTGATATAGGCTATGTGCCAAGTGGGATCTGTGTGATCAAGGTGTTGTGCATTCTATAGCTTCCGGAGCTTAATGCAAGTCCCTGTGTGAAGATATAGAAGGATTTGTGTTGTAAGGAAAGGAACAAGGATCTAGCAAGCTGCGTAGATCTTCTTTCCTATGCATAGTAGGTTTTGGTGGCTCTGTGCTTGTAACCGATTGAAGACGCTAATAAAGAAGAAGAGTTGGTGGACATAGCCCCAGAGTGGGGGTGAACCACATAAATCTTTGTTTTATGCTGTGTGCTTTGATTTGATGTGTTTATCCCTACTTTTGCAAAGTTCTTTGTTATATTTAGATGGATATACTTACACTTTGTGCTTCATTATATGTGTATGAATAGTACATCTGATATGTATGAATATGCTTAGTGTTGATCTATTGGATCTGATCCATTTTACTGTTGCTAAGTACTAAGATACCTTAGATATAAGTGAATGTTGCATTGCTCTGTGCTATCTGTGAAGTATAATAAGGGTTGAATATTGATGAATAATCAATTCTAAGTTCTTTATAAGCAATATAATCACAGACCTGTGTCCCAGCTAAGGTTGCAAACACATGAGTCTCGCAACCACCCCTGCTTCTACCTTACGTGAGACTTCATATGCTTCATAGGTGTTTCTGAAAGGGTTGGTAGTTAGGGTTTTTTTGGTGCCCTATTGTAGTGGTGAACCCCAGGTCTACCCCTGTGCCAATAATCCTTTGTGACAGTACGAACATTTCTCCCCTTTTCTACCCTTTTCCCCTTTGTATTTGGAGGCATCGGTGAAGGGTTTTGTGTACCCTTCCTTCTTCAAATGTGCATGATCTTTCCATTTATATTTATATTTAGATTTCTGATATTTGTGGCTTCCATCATGCACTTTGAGTGAATGCTCCCTTGGGCCTTTGATTGTTCCCATGTTCATGGGCTTGGTTTTCTCTTGTGTCAGGGATTCGATAAAGTCCTCAAGAGAAGGCATCTTCCAGGTGGCTCCAAACGCAAAACTGAAAGTATGGAATGTGGATATGAATACAGATAATTTGGGACAAATCTTGGAGAGAATGGTGAGAACCATTTGTTTCTCCTCCTTTGATTTATCAACCCCGCAAGATTTGAGTTGCAACAGTAAATCTTTTGAATTTTGTAAATAAATCTTGGATATGATCAAATATTTTTGGATCCAATGTGAGAAGCTCCACCTCCATCATGTGTCCCCTCATCTCATACTGTTTTCCAAAGATCCCTTCCAATGTGGTCCCGGATTCATTGGGAGTCTTATAGGAAGATATGTGAAAAAGGAGATCGGGAGAAATAAGACTACAAATTGTTTCGAGTGCCTCATCCATGCGATTTAAGTACTTGGATTTTTCTATGGCTGATATCAGTTATGTATCTGTATTCAAGGTTAACCTATACAACCCTCTGGTTCGGATATGTATGGATGTTTTCTCCTTCCATGCAAAATAGTTGTAAGGTATAATAATGAATTCTTTTTGGAATTCCATCTTTCCGTTGTCTTCAATCTTTTGTACCTAAAAAATTTTTGGTGTAGCTTTTCCTTAGTAGTCTGTCGGATATGATACCATGTAAATGTGTTGAAACTGCACATAATATATCTATATAAACAATAATACACACATTTGCAGATATAATTGGAGAAAGAAGAAGAAGGAGAGAAAGAATGAAAGAATTCTCATTAACCGTTGTGAATAATGAATAATTTACACATGATATACTTTGTGTAACTCAATGAGTACACACTGGAGGAGGACCAATGCACAATAGTGGTGGTCTAGAGTCATATGGACACACACCAGTATTTATGGGAGTGAAATACCATCTATTCTAGTCTCTCATGCAGTTACGGGAGTGAACTGCCACCTAGTTGAGTTGACTAGTCAACTAGTCTTCAGTTAACTGACTGAACAGAGAGTAGTGAGGAGTTAACTCAGGGAATCAAGGGTAATGCGCCATATTGGTTATGATCCCAAGACAAGTTCGAATTATCATGGTGATGATCCCAATGTTGCATGGTGATAAAACCAATGCAACATCTAAAATCAACTCAACTAGTCAAACTGAAGTGTCAACTGAAAGAGAATATTCTCCAGGTGGAATATTCTCCCCTAAAATATAGGAGACTGGATAATGA
>SNQJ01S0022458.1:54836-67118 GCA_010110895.2 Picea sitchensis
AATATAGGAGACTAGATAATGACTAATTATGACTAATAAATAAGGTAAAACCTTAGGAGAAATAAATCCTAGGTGTGTGCGAATAACTCCAGCAAGAGGACCCTCAACATTCTCATTATGAGCATACTCATTCCTCCCACTCCCCTTGGAGTTCTCCACACTCTTGGAATAAGGTGCCCAAAGTTGACATGCATAAATTTGATGGATCCAACCCAATAGGGTGGGTCTCTCAAATGGAATAGTACTTCTCCCTCCATAATATTTGGGATGATTATACCAAATTACATGTAGGGGTGTTTTACTCGGATCAAGAACGATGGTTGTGGTGGCAGTGACATAATATATGTTATCCAAGAATACCCACTTGGAACATGTTCACTAAAGCAGTTTGTGCCTGTTTTGATAGGGAAACACTTTTTTTGGGTAGACTCACCAAGACACGTCAATTGGATAAGACATAGATTTCATCATTACATTTGAACAGTTGGATATTAGGACTGAGGTATTATCTAATGCATTTTACCTTGAATGGTTTATCATTTTCTTAAAGGAAGCCATCCAAGATCATGTAAACATGCATAATCTTACTACCTGGTTGTAGGAACGTCAATTATAAATGAAATTAGAGACCATCCTTCAGGCCCCACCCATGAAGGCTCTATTTCTCACCCATCCTCGCCCTAGGGATCACCCAAATCTGACACAAACATGGAAGGTCCAAAATGTATCTCCAACAAAAATGGCAGAACGTCGCAAGCAAGAAATTTTATACTATTGTGATGAAAAGTATTCACTAGGGCATAAATGTAGAGAACAAAATTTATTCCATATTGATGCATCTTCTTCCTCTCCTTATGAAGACATCCCATCAGATGAGACTCTTGACCCAAATGAGGCTCCACCAAGTGATCATGTCGAAGCTCCAGTTGTAACCCCTGCTAAACCAGAGGCACCTTCCATATCGCTTCATTCCCTCTCAGGTATTTCGGCCCTGCAGAAATTGAAGATAAAGGGCTACATCAAACATCATATGGTGGTGGTGTTTATTGACAGTGGTATCGCCCATAATTTTATGCATCACAAGCTTGATGATGAGATCCATTACTTTTTCCATATTGTTTCTAGTTTTCAAATCCTCATCATTAATGGTGGTACTATGAAGTGTGGGGACCACTGTGAGAATGTCAAACTCCAAATGGGTGATTATACTCTGAAAACCCACAGGTTCTCTATTTCCATGGATGGTTGTGATATTGTATTAGGAGTGGAATGGATTCGCACTCTAGGGCCAATAAAAATGGATTATCAAGAATTATATATGAGCTTCACCCAAGACACTCACCTCTATACCCTCTTAGGTATCCAAGTGAGATCTCTTAAAATCATCAACTCTCATAAGATGGAAAAATTGTTGAATAAAGGCCACCATGGTGTGATTGCTCAATTTAATTCCATCCAAGGTATTGAACATTCCTCTCAAGTAGTTCCTCCTATCCTGCAACTCATCTTGGATAGGTACCCCAACATATTTTAGGTTCCCACAACCTTGCCTCCCTCTAACGGTGAGCATGATCATAGCATCCCTCTCCTTCTGGGTAGTCAATCCCCCAATGTACGTCCCTACAAATATCCATTTTCTTATAAAAATGAAATTGAAAATATGGTAGAGGAATTACTGGAGGCGGGGTTAATTCTCCCTAGTATTATCCCATATTCTTCACCAGTGGTGATGGTATTAGAGAAAGAAGGTACTTGGCGCATGTGCCCTGATTTTATTTCCCTAAACTGACCATCAAAGATAAGTTTTCCATTATTGTCATTGATGATCTATTGGATGAGTTCCAAGGTGACTTTGTATTCACTAAACTAGACCTTCTCTTCGACTATCACTAGATTCAGATGAAGGAGGCAGATATTTTGAAGACTTCTTTCAGAACTCATGAAGGACATTATGAATTCTTGGTCATGACTTTTGTCCTTTGCAATGCCCCATCCACCTTCCAAAGTCTCATGAATAAATTATTGAAACCTTACCTTCATAAGTTTATATTGGTTTTATTTGATGACATCCTCATTTAAAACCACACTTCGGATAGCCACCTTCTTCATGTGGACAAGGTCTTTCACTTGCTACAAGAAATCCAATTGTCTATCAAAAATACCAAATGTTCATTTAGAGTCAACAAAGTGGAATACTTGGGACACATTGTCAGTCGAGAAGGAGTAAACGTGGACCCCCAAAAGATAAAAGATATGCAGGAGTGGCTGCGACCCAAGACCTTAAATCGCCTCAGGCGTTTTCTTGATCTCACAGGATATTACAGGAAATTTTTCCACCATTATGTAAAAATTGCTAAGCCATTGACTAACCTTCTTAAGAAGAATGAATTTCATTGGAAACCTGTTTCTGAGAAAGCCTTTAGAGATTTAAAGAGGGCCATGTGCACTACTCTTTTCCTATCAATGCCTGACTTCAAGAAAACCTTTGTGGTGGAATCATATGCTTCTAGCACTGGTATATGCATCGCACTCACAGAAGATGGTCAACCCTTATCCTTTACTAGCCAAGCATTGAGTGGTTGTAATCTGGGAAGATCTATGTATGAAAAAGAAATGATGGCCATTCTCCACGTGGTTCACACATGATGACCATATCTCTTAGGACATCATTTTCATATCAAAACATATCACCATAGTCTAAAATATGTTTTGGAGCAACGACTATCCTCCCTAGAACAAAATAAGTGGCTGATCAAAATGTTGGGTTATCATTATGAAATCATATAAAAAAAAGGGAAAATATAATATAGTAGTCGATGAATTATCACGATAACATGAGGAATATGACTCCCTCTTTTCCTTATCCTTACCGGTCCCTGATTGGATTGATGAAGTACACCAAGAGTGTCTAACACACCCGACTATGTCCATGTTAATTTAGTGCCTTCAAGAGGACCTAAGCCTCCCATCGACTACACTTGGCAGGACAATCTTCTCAGATATAAGAATCACTTGGTTCTCTCACCCTCTTCAACAATCAAGTCAAGGATATTAAATGTGTTTCACTCATTAGCTATTGTGGGTCACTTAGGCTTCCAAACTACATATGCTTGTGCTCGATAATATTTTTTTTAGGGAGGGAATGAAGAAGGATGTCCTTCACTTTTTCACATAATGTGAGGTGTGCCAACATAATAAAGGTGAAACTATCAAGTCCCCAAGTTCCCTACAACCCGTACCCATCCAAGCTTCTATGTGGACATAAATATCCATGAATTTTATAGTGGGCCTTCCTATATATGGGAACAAGTTCGTCATAATGGTGGTGGTTGATTTCCTCTCCAAGTATGCTCATTTTTGTGCCTTACCCCACCATTTCACACCGACACTAGTAGCACAATTTTCCTTGATCACATTTTTATGTTACATGGCATGCCCACCTCTATTGTATATGATCATGACCCCACTTTTACAAGCACATTTTGGCAAGAGTTGTTTAAAGTACAGGGCACCCAAGTGAACATGAGCACAACCTATCACCCCAAGTTTGACGGCGAAACAAAAGTGGTCAAAAAATGTTTGGAAACCTACTTGTAGTGTTTTTCTTTGGAAAAAAAACACTAGTGGGTGCAATGGATCCCCTTGGTAGAATGGTGGTACAATACGTCCTTACATACATCCACTAAAATGACCTCATATGAAGAGATGTATAGCCAACACCTACCTATAGTCACTACCTATCTTCCAAGCACATCAAAGGTCCAATATCTTGATACAATGTTACAAGGTTTCACAACCACCCTCACGTCTCTAAAGGATAACCTCCACATGGCCCAAAATTTCATGAAGAAATAGGCAAATTGTCAAACAATTGGTTTAGATTGATGGATAGTTGGATAGTTGGTTGTCATTGGTGTCAACCCTTGGAGAGTGATATTGTAGATTGGTGTCAACCCTTAGATATTGATTTCAACCCTTAGAGATTTATGTCAACTCTTAAGTATGTCTGGTAGAAAATTTCAGTATCTCTATAGGTATGGGTAAGGAACCCAAGTTTCGTTGAGGAATAATGTAATGAATATTAGTGAATTTTTAGGTGAGACTATTCTATATGAATAATACATGTCATATTGTTTCTGGTGATATGTAGTACGTCAAGAAATTCCTCACGGTTGAGGATATATGGCTTAGTGAAGTTGGAGAACCCTCATCAGTTATCTAGAAGCCCCTAGGAGGTCAAAGAAGTCAATTTATTCTAGAAGCTCCTAGAAGAAGTTTACTAGTCAAACTGGTTGTAATTAGGAGTTAATCATGTGTTAAGTTGTTGCAAAAAGAAAATAATGAAAAATAAATTAGTTGCAACTATAAGTGGTGATTTTACTATTTGTGCATAAAGTGGTTGCAAGTGGACAAATTAGTTGGAAGTGGGTTAGCCCTAAAATAAGGAAGATGGGTAAAACAATTAGAAGATAACCCCTAGATGAAGGTACTTGGAGAGTATAAATAAGAGAGAAATGGTCTCCTTTTAGCACCTATTGAGAACATTGTATATCTATTATCTTGTGAAAGGTTTATTGCATGTACTCATTGATACATATGAAGTTATGCAAGTCTAAGGTAGCAAAGGAGGGCTGACGGAAAAAGTTTTAGAGTTGCAGAATTTGAGAAAAACCCTAGTTACTGAGGTGTACTTGGAGTGCAGTGCAAGAAGGCACGTACGTATGCGAGATGCAGTGGAGAAAATCATGTACATACGTGGGTTGTAGAAGAGGAAGTCACGTAAATGAAAGAAAACTCATGAAAACTTGAGTTGAAGTTGGTGCCAGGTGCCTAGAGTTTGAAAGAAAGTTCCCAGGAAGTTTTATAGTGATCAAGTACAACAGATATATCTACAGGTTCAAAAGGTATGTCATATTATTAATCTGTAGTTGTATATTGTTGTCTACATGAGATATGGTTATGGAAAATTGGGGATTTTCCCTAGAGAGGTTTGTAAATTCTAACCTTGTACAATATCTACTGCAAACTAATATTCAGAAAAGAACAGAAAATATGCAATGGTAAATACAAACATTACACAGAGATTTTTCACCTGGAAACCCAAACCGGGAAAACCAACATATATTATATTGATACACATTGTGTTACATTGTTTACAATACAATATACATATAGGAGCTAGCGGCATCCAAAACCCTAACTTGATGACCTAGATTAGTCCAACCTAATTCCTTAACGGAAAATAGAAAACCATCGGCAAAACCATGTGCTGAAAAAAAAAACCACCTAATATCATGTGGTCGAATGTAATAGTTCGAATATGTAGGCCCCAAAATTTAGGTGGCCCCAGGAACCCCCACCACGGGGGCTCCATCCCAATACCCCCCTACGCGCTCGGTGGAGGTGCTCAAACACTACTACTCCTTAAAGAATATATACCCAACATTCTCCACTTGTTGTTTCCTTTGCATACAAAATGTTACAAGGTTACATAGTCAAAAATACAGGGCAGCAATGCCCATGGATCCTCTACACCAAGAGAACTTCTTAGTGCTCACAGTTTTGTTAATGAATGCAGCATTCTTCAAAGTGTCCACCTTCAGAGTGAGTGATACTTTCTTTTCTTCAATCATGTCTCTCCACAAGTGATATTGAACATCAATGTGCTTTGTCTTTGAATGATAAGCGAGGGTCTTAGCCCGAAAATTGCACTCCCATTTGTCACTCTATCCTTACAGCTTCTTGTACCAACCCAATACACGAACACAATCTTTGTAACCATCGCCATACTTTATCGAGGTGGCTGCCATGTGATTCCGGATACACGTAGTTGAAAGTTCCACTACGACTTGTCTTTTGCTCATCCAACTTATTGCTCCTTAATGAGTTAAACACATACCGGCTTGTAGATCTCCTCTGATCAAATCATCTATGATGCATCCACAAAGCCATGTATATCAACCACTCTATCAATCTGGTCTTCCTTAAGTAGCAAAATCCATAGCCCCAAGCGATTGCCACGCAAATGCCTGAAAACCCTTTTCTGTTGTCCAATGCTCCTTCCCTGGTTTTGACATGGCTTCTCAAAACTCCTTTGCGTAATGCAGTATCGATTCTAATGGAATATTGCACATCAAATGCAAATGCGCACTATGGAACCACGATACATGTCACTCCTCTTCTTCGTAGTGTCTTGGGATAATCCGCGGTCTTTTCCAGCGAGGAATTAAGGAACCTTGGTTTAGATTCCTGCATATTAAACCTCAATAATATTGTCTCGACATATTTTCTCGATTTAACCAGAGTTTCCTCCCTTTTCGATCTCTTTAATTTCCATGCCCAAATGAAATTTGAAGCACCAAGATCCTTCGTAATGTCGAATTTAGAGGACAATGAGTTTTCACATCTGAATAATCAGCATTTGTTTCCTACTCTGACAGCTTGTAATGGCATCCACATACAAGAATAAATAAATCAAATGATCACGCCAAATTAATTTGAGATACACACAGTGATCCTCTTTGCTTGCTTATGAAGCCAAGTCTCGACATATAAGTATCAAATTTTGATACCACATCCATGGTGGTTGTTTAAACCATATGGACTTTTGGCATGCATGCCGGCTCGCTTCTGCTTTCCGCAGCATAACTTATACGGTTGCTTCATAAAAGATTTCTTCTTCCAGATCCAAATGCAGGAATGTCGTCTTCACACCCATATGTTCTAATTCAAAATAAAATCGCGGCTGACAATAGATATGAAGTCTTATAGGAAGGATGTTAACTTAGCAGCTAGTGGAGAAAAATCTCACCAAAATCAATTCCTTTTCAACACGGGAATAACCCTTTGCTACTAATGTCGAGCTTTGTATTTCTCCACTTTTTCCATTTTGCATTGATTCTTTTAAATGCCATTTCTTTCCAATGGGCTTTCTTCTATTTGGAAAATCCACTAGATCCCAACCTCATTCTTATCCAAAGATGCCATCTATTCTTCCATGGCCCTTTTCGAGATTTCCATCCTCGAATCCACTACCTCCCAGCAGTTCTAGGATCATCATCATTAATAGACAAAGCAAAATTTGAAGGAAAAATCGGTGGACTATAACTTTACGGTAGCCTTCTTTCTCGATCGATCTCCTCAATACTTTGGAGTATGAGGATCTTCTTCTCTGATTCATGTGTTCTTCTTCTGTAGAGTCTTCTTCGTCATCCTTTAATCAAACTCTATCTTCTCTGGTTCTTCCTTACTTGGTGAGACTTCTTTGTTTAACAACATCCTTCATTTCTAAATACCACATCACCGACTATACACTATGTCTTCTTAGTTTCTAGGTTCCCAAGCTTATAACCTTTGGACCATCTTTATATCCAATAAAGCCATTTTCAGCCTTCTTATTCGGCTTACTCCTATTTTCCTTTGGAACATGAACATATGCATCGCGACCAAATACCTTAAGATGGCGTGTGAGAAGGTTCATACCGGTCCATACCTCTTGTGAGTCTTTCACCTAACGATGAGGGTGATGCGTTGACGGATAACATCACGATACCCTGCTATGCGCGAATTCTTTCCTATCGACTTAGCGAGCATGCCTTTTCCATCAGCGTCTATTCGTCGCTGCAACTCCATTCTATTGAGGTGTGTATGGAGTGATCTTCTACCTTTCTATACCACACTTCTTCACGAAGATCCTTCAAATTCATTCATGCGGAGACTCTCATCGTCTATCGTCTCGGCCCGGCACCTTGAGAATTAGGTTTCTGTTTGATTTCTCAAGGAGCCTTAAAGCTCTTTAAATCTGTCAAGACACAGATTTCTTCGAGAAATATGTCCAAGTTTCTGAAGTCATCTATAAAATGAGACATAGTACGCCGTTTTTTCCCAATGATGGGACCGACCGAGGTCCAAAAACATCACTATGAACTGAATTATGGGAATTCATACGCCCTGATTGCACCGGAGGGGAATCGGGATGCCTTCCACGTATGAACCAATGTTCATAAATCAAATCCAGGAGAGCAATTAGACATACCTTCAATATTACCTTTCTGGGTGTAGTAGTCGGGCCCTACTCCGATAATAGCAGATCTTTTGATACTACAACATAGCCCTTTTCTCGGTAGGAGTTCTTTCTTCTTCAACTTCAATATCGGGAACAATGGAATATTACACCCATCACTAATAGTGCTTCCCTAGCGACTATACAGATTTCCAAACCGAACTCCTCATCAACACCATTGCTCTCGAACCATCCTGTAGGTTTCCCTTTCAAAGTGTTCTTTGCATCTTCCATTTGCTTACAAAATCAAATTTACGGCCATGCAGGATGTGCAGAACACCAGGTGGTGTTATAATCCTTCCATCTATGAGTCTCAGCCTTGATTCTTCCTTTTCCTATGATTATGGTTTTTGAATCATTACCCAAGAAAACATGCCCCATCATACTTTTTCATATTCGCAAAACCACTACCCGTGAGGAGTCATATGAAAAAATGCACCTGAGTCAATGTCATGCCTCATGATCTGTATTTGTGCTTGAAGAGGCCAAGTACATCCCCTCCTTCTTCCTTGGAGGTCTTTCTTAAATGAAGAAGATTCTTGAGATCCTTCTTTTCTCAACTTTGGATCTACACTACTTCTTGTAGTGCCTTCTTTCCGCACCTCCAACATACCCTTCTGAACTTTTCTGGAGATTTAGATCTACCCATAGACTTAGATCTCCCCCTTGAAGAATGAATCTATTTCTCACAGGAGCGTCCTCTTACCAAATAATGCATACAGTATATGTCCTTCCATATTCTTTTCGTCTCATCTCAAATTAAGATAACCAAGGATGATACCACTTCTTCAAACTTCAAAGAAGTTGTATTACTACCTATGGACACAACCCGACTATCACAATTACGGTAAAGAACCTAACAATGGTACATTTATCTTCATCACGAAATTTTAATATCAACCGGATACTAAGCGGACTTACGATTATTGGTTCAGATGTCACCTTAGAGTCTCCATCTCATCTCAATTTATCGACTTCTTTCGGGGAATAGTTTATTTACGGGGACTTAGGTGATACAACTGCAACTTTTTCCATAAATCTTTGTTTGGCTTCCTCGACATTGTTAATGCTGAATCGGAGAACGGTCGAATTATTATCTTTATGATCCATCTTTTCTAGTCATCATGGCGGAAGTTCATGAGTCTTGTACTTGGATCTACAGCGATCAGCGATCTCTCCGCAAAGATCTTCCATGAGCTACGGCTCAAATTTTCCATTAAACTTCTCAATCTCCATCTTTGAATTGCTTTCCATTTCTTTCCACCTAAAAAAAAAATACCGCAGATCTCCCAGCGTAAGGATTATCACAGTCCCAAGCCAAAACCCTTGACGACAAAGGCGTCCCCACTGAAGCCAATAAAGCTCCGATACCAAATGTAAATTATAACCTTGTACAATATCATGGCCGATATTGAGTAAAAGAACAGAAAAAGATGCAATGGCAAATACAAAAATTACACAGATATTTTTACCTTGTAAACCCAAATCTGGAAAACCAACATATATTATGTTGATACACGGTATGTTACATTGTTTACAATACAATATACATATAGAACCAGCGGCATCAAAACCCTAACCAATGACTTGGATTAGTCCAAAACCCTAGTCCCTTAACGAATAGAAAACCATCGGCCAAAACCGTAATGCAGAAAACCACCTAATAATGGTCGGAAATATATTAGATTCGATATAATAGGCCAATGGGTAGGTCGGCCCAAAATTCGGGGGACTCCGCCTGTGGCCTTCGGCATGGGCCTTTCAGAACACTACTACTCATGCAAAGAATATAACATGCCAACAAGGTTGTTAATTATATGGAACATATTGTATGAGCTAGATATTCAGATATACAATGTTGGTTATGTTAGGTACTTATCAATAAGGTTATGACACTTTGTTTGTGAGGTATATCATTGATTTATTGAGACATATTCTTGAAAATGTCTAGAGGTATTATTACTGCATTATACTTGTTGTAGTGAATGGCTTTGAGGCAGATATGTTGTAGTATGGTTGGTACATGTGTGAGATCTATTGATATATCTTGAGGTGTATTTTGAGAGACATTTTTTGGTGATCTTGGTATATGGTTAGTTCATTATTGAAGATACATATTGGGACATATTGTTGGTTAGGTTTGGAATAGTCTTTTGTAAGGGGTTTATGGTATTTGGCTAATGTATTGTGCGATGTATTGATTATAGGCCTAATTTTTTTAGATATCTTGGTGTATGTATTTGATATTTGGAGGCCTAATTTTTAGATATCTTGGTGTATGTATTTGATATTTGGTAGATGTACATGTTGGGTACATGTTGAGACATATAGTTGATGTATGGTATGGTGATGTTGATATATCTTGATGAGTCATAGTTTGGTTTGTTGATTGACACATGATTGGTACATGCTTAGTGCATTGTTAGAAGCACTTTCTAGTAGTGTTGGTGACACATTATTGGTACATTTCTAGAGGCACTTGCTATTAGTATTGTTGGCACATAGATTATGGATGATGTGGTATATATGACTTGATATACTTTTAGAATCACATATTGATATTGGTACATCTTGTTGATGTTTTTGAGTAGTCTTGGGTGATGTACATATTGGTGATAGTGTGAATATCATTGAGAGTTGTCTTGGTGATTGATCTTGGTGAGTAGATACGATTTGGTTAATAAGGTTAATGTGACAGGTTCTTGTGACAAGATGTGTTGTTCATAGTTGATGCACTTGTGAGGGTACATGTTGTGTGAGTGATTGATGTACATGGTTGATAGTACAAGTTGATTGGTACAGGTTGATTGATACAAGGGTGACCGATTGGTTGTAGATGTTGTTGGTACAGGTTGTGACAAGTTATTGGTACAAGTTGGTACAAGTTGTTGGTAGAGGTTGTTGTGGCAGTGACAAGTTTTCAACATTGGGAATTCATATTTCAGGGTGGTAGGATAGGGAAAGGATAGGTGGTTGGACCCACCTTCCAGTTGGATTTAGAGAACCAGGAAGTTGGAGCTTCCTTCAGGTTGGAGCCTGAGAATTAGGGGGTTGGATCCAAAGAATTGGGTGGTTGTATCCACCTTCCAGTTGATGGCAGAGAACACAGGGGGTTGGAGCCTCCTTCTAGTTGGATCTAGAGAATTGGAAGTTGGTTCTTCCTTGATTTTAATTCTTTGATATATAAGAAAATAAATCCATGGTTTTCTCCCATTTTGGGTTTACACATAAAATATTGGTGTATTGTGTATTGTGTGGATGTGTCTATTATTGTTCATTATGAACTGGTGGACGTTAATGTTTATGATGCAATAATATATTGATGATGAACTAATGAACATTGTTGAATAAGTTAAAAGAATATACATTGTGGTTAAAAGGAATAATAAGTGGTATAAATTTCTCATTATTGATTCACCCCCCCTCTCAGTAATCCAACAATTGGTATCAGAGCAAGTTCCTTCAAGAAACAGTTTAACCACTAGAAGGAGATCATGTAATACATTGGTAATGGAGTACCAACGTTTGATGGTTAGAGTGGTCTAGAGTATGAGATATGGAGAAAAAGAATAAAAGTATTTTTAAATGCACAAGGATATGATATTTGGAAATCATTTGTTACAGGATATGATAGTTCAAAAAGGGAAAAGACTGCATCCAAGAAGGAACTTAAATGAAATAAACAAATTGCAATGGATTTCATTTTGGAAGGACTATATGATTCAGTAAAGGACAAAGTGGGTAAATTTTCATTAGGTAAAGGAATTTGAGATAAGTTACGTGATATCTATGCTTGACCCATCAAAGAGTCATACAAAGACAAATAATATGTAGGTATAGATCAAGAGGAAAGGTGATTATCATGTCAGAAATATTCATAAGAAGAAGAGTATGAAATGAATAGAAGTATGTTTTTCTATTTTAATTGTGAAAAAGGAGGAAATATTGAATTTGAATGCCCACATTTGAAAATTGAAAGTGATGAGATACAAAACCCAATGAAATAGAAGATAATTTAGAGACTAAAAAGGAAAATAACTGTTGATAGTGAGAGGGGGGTGAATCAGTATCAAGTACAATTTAAAACCTTTTTCAACTTATACTTAATCCATTCAATTATATCCAATGAGAAATGAACAATAGTATAAGAGTTACACCAATACACCACAATACACCATGCACAATATATGAGAAATAATCAATAGTTTTTGTTCAAGGGA